>JAHXMU010018885.1:0-11664 GCA_019455685.1 Philornis downsi
GAAACAGATGATGATTTGCGGAAGTGTATGATAATGCAAAGGTGTTATGTTCGAGGCCCCGAACTGTGGGGGAAATTCAAGAAAATTAATTTAATACGAACATCAATTTAAATTTGTATTCCGAAAGTAGAACTTCCGTAAAGGGTTTGCATTTCGAAGAAAGCGGATTGAAAATACATTAATTGATTGATTGATTGATTTTTTGATTTGACTGATTGATTTTTTTGCTTTTTAGTCTTAATTTTTTTTTGTTTTTTGAAAATACAAAAATCGGCTGGATGAATAACGATTATCAGTACTTTTAAATAAAGGGTTATCTATTCAGTGTGTCTAAACTTCAATATTTTAGCCATAATTTTAAGATTATATACATATTTGAATTTACCTTTGAATTTATATTAAAATCAACCTTTTTTTGTACATTAAAATGTACTATTCTAAGAATATTACTGTGAATGAACTCAAATTTTTGCCCCTGAAGTGGTTACTTAACTCCATAGAATGAAAATATGTGTACTAAATGTAACTGAATTCTGAATTGTAACATATGAAATTAACTGTTGTCGAAAGTTTTGTAATAAGAAAAAATCACTTATAAATCAGATCTCAACTGGTAAGCACAACTCGTTGCCTGAATAAATCTCCTTTGAATTGACACTAATTCTAATTCTCATACTTTCTTTATCGCCACTTGTAGTTTCTGCACGATCAATTTGATTACATATAATTTCACAGTCATGTGAAATTATATGATCCAAATTACAAGTTCCAATTTTCAGTTTTCTGGTAGAAACCAACTGTGAAATTGGTTCTCCTAATTCTATTCTATTCTATATTCTATTGGATAATTCACAAAATAGTCCAACATTCACATTCCACAACTACAACGAGAGAGGTATCAAATTGATTAGAGGATTCCCCGCTACTCCCCCTGCTATCATATCAATCATCTCTATCAATCTATCACCACCTGTATATACAGTGGTTTCAAAACCGCCGGTCTGGCAACACTGTCAGAAGTTTTATTTATTTAGTGAAAGGTTTGCCATTTACTAATACGGAAAAATAGTTAAAACTTACTACAAAAGTGATTATTAAGCGAGGGCTTTCAATCGAACAAAATTTTCTTCATCGATGAAGCTCATTTCCCACTCAGTGATTACGTCAACAAGCAAAATTGTTGCATCTGGGGCTCGAAGAACCCAGCAGCGATTGTGGATTGTGCCATTGCATCTGGAAAAAGTAACGGTTTGATACGCATTATGGTCTGGAGTTGTTATATTTCGAAAACTACCTCAAAATGATCCTTTGCTGCAACCATTCCAGTGGTGGTCATTTGGGTGACGTTACATTTCATCCAAGTGTTATAATGAAATAAAAGTTTCATCGAAATCATAGCTTTAACAAAATGCGTAATATCGTGATGAAGTTCATGAAAAATGGATTTGATGAAGGTTTTGCAAACACCCTAAAACTGGATTAAAATGATCAATTGCTGTCTATAAGATATAGTAAAACGAAATCCATTGTTTAGCATGCACGGAAGCCTTTGTTTAGAATAGTTAAAACGATCCAATTCCGATTAAATATGCACCGGTTTGTTTGATAACTTGTTGCCAGTTTGAACCTGCCAATTATGCCTCTCTCACAGAAACCTTTTTTGCCATTATTCTCATTATTTTGCATCACATTGAATACTTTGTTTATCATAATTAAGATGACCCGTTTCAGAGTAAATATTGCACCGCTTTGTTCGATAACTTGTTGCCATTTTAGAGGCAATTTCTTGTTAGCAAAAACTGGGATAGTCGATTTTCAGAAGTTTCTATTGAGGCAAATTTTTCACCAGCAAAATCATTCGCCATAGATGTGAACAGTTGGTAATCACTTGGTGTCAAATCTGAACTATAAGGTGGATATATTATATAAAAACTTTTCAACCAAACTCCCGGATATTCTGCCGAATCACTACCGGCATGGATGGCCTGGCGTTGTCCTTATGGAACACAATTACTCTCCTATTGTCCAAAGCTGAACGGTTGTGGGTGACTGCTTCCTTCATGCGTTCCAATTATTTAGAGTACAAGTCTGAGTTAAGACTTTGGCTATAGGAGAGCAACTCATAAGTGGATAATTCTCCATACAGTGAACCCTTTCGACCGATACCGTTTCCAATACACGTTATCGTAAGTGAGAGACTCTCCACAACTAGCCATCATCCCTTCAGAAATAAGTCAATATTGATGCGATTTACTGTCGATTCGCAAGTATAAATTCGGTCCACGAGATTTTTGCTTTAACTTGTATGGCACTCAATCCAAACAGTGCTTACATGGTAGTCTAACTTGTCTATTTATATTATTTTGTAGACATCTTCAACTATGGCATTGCAGAGAGGTGCACCTTTGATATCAAAATTACCGGAGCGGAGTCGACAAATTCAAAATTGGGCGTGGTTGGCTGTTACAGTATCAGAACCATGGACACTATTGAAATTTAGTGGGGCTTGGCCTGCGTTTCCATCTGTGTCGAAGAAAAAGTGTGTATTTTCTATTTGCTGGTGTCCATTTTCGGCGCGGGCTCAAACAGTGCTGAGTCAAGCTATCACAGAACCAAGATTTCGAGTAGGAAATCTTATCTTTCTACTGGCATTTAGCAAAATCCGATAGCACTTATGCAACGCCAGATACTGCTTAGAGAATACAAATTAACAGCAACAGTATGCCGTACAAGTTGGCGGATTTGGCCAAAATGATTTCTCCGTAATTTCTAAGAGGAAGATAGTTCTCCACAATTTATCAAGTCCGCATACTTTGTTTCAACGGGAATGGACTTTTGGTAAATCCATGTCTATGTCAGTTCACCTGACTGAAATTTCTGTACTGCTTTTTATTTCAGTTACTCATTTACATGCTTCCGGCGTAAAATCTTAAATCCAAATGTACCTAGGTTCGTTTTATAACCGGGGTAACTTTGCGTTTTTGGTTACAAAAATATTGGAATTCAAAGAGATAAAGATAAAGCCAAAAAAAAAAAAAAAAAAATACCGGTAATTTATCACCTAAAAAGCCTGCTTAAAGCAATTATCAACTTTTTTTTGTCATTAGTTGGCACGACTGTACTCTAATACTAGCGCGTAGTTTAAACGCAATTTCTGATTTTAGTTTAGATCTGCCATTTAGTTTTGTCAGCTCACCTCAAATGTGTTTTGTAATTTTTACTATAGATAAAAATATTGAACAAATAATTAATCTCAAATTTCGTATACCAAAAGGAATTTCTTGTCTCAAATCTCTGGGAATGTTTCAGGAGTAGAGATTTTGTTCAAAGCACATGCATATAAGTTGTACAGTGCATTTAAACACTGTCAAGATGTGTTGGAAGATTTGTTTCATGCTGGTCGACCATCACCATCTTTAATTGAAGATAACATCTGGGTGGGTCGGTGGTACAGTGCATTAAAAAGCGGTCAAGATGTCCGCTGTCCATGTCTTCAATTGGAGTTAACATCCTAAAGTGAAGAGAATGGTGACTGAAAATCGTTATTTAAGTTTGAAAGAAATAGACGCTTAACCTTCTATGGTTCACGAATTAATTCACATCATATTACACAATTATTTGGGTATAAAACGACGCTTAACAAATTTCGAAAGACTTGAATTTTCTTCAGAAACTTAATAGCGCAAAGGTCGCTGAAGACGTGCTAGAACGAGTCAATTCCGACCTCACAATCATAAAATTTATCATAACTAGTGATGAGACAGTGATTATCAATTAGACATGCCAACCAGTCAACAACCTTCAGAATGGCATCTTTCAACTAAGCAGAAACCGAAACAAAACACGTCGAAGTCGATCAAAAGTCTAGCTAAAGTTGATTGTTTAGTGGTTTGACCGTTTGACGTGCAAACCAGTCAACACGCTACGGAATCGCACCTTTCAACTGAGCCAAAAACGAAAAAAACACGTCGACGTCGATCAAAGGTCTAGCTAAAGTTAATTTTTTAGTGGTCTACCAGTTCGACCAGTCAACAAGATTCGGAATGGCACCTTCCAACTGAGCCGAAACCGAAAAAAGAACTTAAAGTCGATCAAAGGTCTAGCTAAAGTTAATTTTTTAGTGGTTTACCAGTTTGACCAGTCATCAGTCCATTCGACAAGATTTGGAATGGCACCTTCCAACTGAGCTGAAGCCGAAAAACGGACTTTAAAGTTGGTTAAAAGTCAAGGTAAAGTTGATGATTTACTTTGATTATCGCAGCGTTGTGCGCTTTGAATTCTTGCCAGAAGATCAGGTGGTAAATAAAGAATATTGTTTGAGCATTACGCTGCGTTTGAGAGAATAAATTCGTTAAGAAACGCAAAATTTGTGGAAAGAAAACTTATGGATTTTACACTACGAGAATGCACTTAAGAGATGGTAATCATTGAGAATGGATATCTGGTCAAAAACTCAACAATTATCATCGGTCGGCCTCTGAATTCGTCAAATGAATGGCTCTGGCTGGTTTTTTCCTCTTTCAAATAGTAAAATTATAACTTCGTGGCAACCGTTTTCAGTCGATGGATGAAACAAAAGACAATTAGGAGAAAGAACTGAACTCTTTTTGGAAAGGGATAGTAAAAAATGTTATATGGTTATATAATTTAATTTTAATTTGATTTATTTACAGCTTGTAATTAGAATCCTTACGGCCAATCAAATACAAAATTACAATATACACCTAAAATGGCTTAATTCATTTAAAGCTTATGAAACTTTTGAACAAGAAAGGAATATAAACATAAATAATATCAGAATTAGCAATAAAAAACCAAAATTATCAATTAAACAAAAAACTAAATATTAGTATTTAATTCAATTAGGAAAAGTGTAAAAAAAATAATGTTGATATGAATAAATGAAAGTCACATCAAGTTCCCAATATAGAAAGATATAAGAAAGTAAGATTATGTACGAGTATCTAAATTGTCAGGTTAAAATATTGAAAGAGTTGCTTTCGAAAATTTAAATAGGACAGATTAAAGTCCTTTATGCACCTTGATAATAAGATGTATTGCAGAGATAATCAAACAAGAAATGATTTATCCATTAAATATGACATTTTTCCAAGTTTCTACAAAGCGTGGAATGTGTAAAAACAAATAATTGTGCAAGAAATCGCGGACATTTAAATTTATATGTTTTGTAAAATAAACGCAGTGATCTGAATCTTATGAAGTCATAGAATATACAGCCAAGGTAATCTATAACAAATTGCGTTATATGAACATATCGCTTCTGTGAGTACACCTATAGATATTGCATGGCAGCATTAAACGCTAACTGTAATCTTTGTAGATTGCGTTTAGTTGTTCCCGCATACGTTTCTAAACAGCATAACAAATTTGGCATTAGTAATACATGTACCAAGGTAAAATAAGGTCAGTGTTATAGAGGCAACGAGGCCTATTATACATACAGGGTGTACGTCGGGAAGGTATACTACTTTGTTTCGCCGCCATTTTGGTAAACATTAGTCTTGACAGTACATATTTGGCAGTCGTGAACTAGAGACGAGGCAAATTTATTATGGGAAAATCTTCGATAAACTGACGTGTTTTAATCGTTAAAACATTTTATCAAAATCAATCGTTCGATTACTGTGACGATGAGAAAGTTACGTGAAATTCTTGGGAGAAACAACGTGCCAACAAGACGCACTATTTATCGTGTAGTGTCTGTAGCTGATAGGGCCAAGCATGGACCACAACGTACTGCAAGATCGGCTGAAAACATTACTGCTGCTTAAGAAAGTGTTCAAAACAATCCATCAGTCTCAATTCGACGCCGTGCTTAGGAGCTTGGTCTTCAAAGAACAACTTTGGCCACAATTATGCACAAGGATTTGCATTTATTTCCATTTAAGATTCAGTTGACACAAGAGCCTTCTTCCACAAGACCATTTACGGAGTCGTACGTATGCCAATAGGATGTTACAGCTCGCCCATGACAACCCCGATTTTCATGAAAATATCATAATGAGTGACGAGGCACATTTTCATTTGAACGCTGGATATGTGAATAAACAGAATAGTAGGTTCTGGGTAATGGAAAACCCTCAAATTATTCATCAGCCATCTTTGCATCCATTAAAAGTGACTGTCTGGTGTTCAATTTGGTCAGGGGAGGAATCATTGGACCGTACTTCTTTGAAACTGAAAACGGCGTAACGGTAACTGTGAATGGGAAGGGATATTGTGATATGATTGAAAACTTTTTAACGCCAAAATTGCATGCTTTGGGCTTGATTAACATGTGGTATCAACAAGACGGTGCCACATCGCATACAGCCAGAATTACAATCGAATTACTGCCAGACCTCTTTTCACAACAAGTTTTTTCAAGAAATGGTGTTTTTGATTGGCCTCCACGGGTGACTGATTTAACTGCTCCGGACTTCTTTTTGTGGGGATATCTGAAAAAAAAAGTTTATGCAAACAAACCAGAAACGCTTGAGCAACTCAAACAAAATATTCGTGATGAAATTAATGAAATTCCGCGTGAAAAATGTGCTTAAAAAAGCTCGCATTTGTGAGGCAAACATAGGCGGGCATTTATCTGATATTGTATTCCATACATTAAATAAAACATTTATCAATATAAGATCCATTCTCTTTCATTTAATCAAAAAACAAACATAGTAGTATACCTTCCCTACGGACACGCTGTACAAGCAATCACATTATCTTCATGCTGACTAAAGCTCAACTTATCTTCAACAGTTACTCCTAAATACTTCAAACTACGCACGAACTCAATTCTAGTGCCGTTGTAGCTTAAATGTGAATGACACTCTTCACGATGTGAGAAAAGAATTGCTTTGGTTTTAGAAGGATTTATGCTCAAATTATTGCAAGTCATCCAACTGTTAAGCTTTTCCAATGTGTCCTCGATTTTGGCTTGAAGAACATCCATATAATTTGAATCACCTTTGAAAAGGATCACCTAAACTACAGAGCACCAATCACCTAGACTACGAAACAGACTATTCAAGAACATGTTGAAAAGGACAGGGCCAAGGACTGAACCTTGAGGTACCCCACTTCTAATAGGGAATATTATACTATTTCGAAAGGAGTCTAGTTTGTAGGCGATTTAATAGGTTTGAATAAATAATAAACATTTTGTGTTTTATTGACCAATTCCTCTCGCTTATTGACAGAATGAATGTCATAGTGCTTTCAGTGTTTCCTTTTTGGACAGAAAATTTCCTATTAATCTTCAGACCACACATATCTCGTGTTTATAAACATAATAGCGAAAATTGTTGTTTTCCCATAGAACCAATATAAAGGTTAAAGTACAGCTCTCTAAAATTCAGTTTTAAGGACAAAGGGAATATAGAATTAAGTATGTTTAGCTGGTTCTTTTGCATCACACAACCATATTTTTGTTATGTTCTTTGTTGAAACATCAACAATTCACAAATTTGCGCTTCAATGCCAGCTACAGATGGCAACTTCCAATTTTGGCCTTAAATTACACATTGCCTTAACTTATTTACATTACGTTCGTGCTAAACTATAAATTATTTCACATTTTATCTGTGCGATGTAAAATTGATAACCGATGCTTTATAGTTCATTCTAATTGTATCAACCATATAAAATGTAATCACAAACGTATTTTGTGGTATGTTTGTGTCAGTTTTTATTGTCGTTGTTGTTGTTGTTGTGGTATGTCATAAATTCAAGGCAGCCAAATATTGAATTTATTGCGAATGCATGAATGTCCTGTGGGAGATAACAAACGCGCTTGCATGTGAAGGACACAGGCAAAACAATTTTAGCATCCGATCTGATGGGCTAAATAATTCGAAATATCTAAAGGCGCCAACCAATAGGAGGGTGTCAGGTGCATTTAGAATACAAATTTTAATAGGATTGCCAAGTAATTTCGGGTTTTTTTCGCATAGATGATGTTTTCGTTATTTTTTTTAAATGCACTTTAGCTCTGTTGATTAAATTATATGTTGCATCATTACATTTCAAGCTTCCATTTGTATTCATTGGATAGTTTACTTTTAAATCGAGTTTTGAATATAAAAACATAAAAAGAGATGTCCCCGCCATATTGTATTCCTTTATATCTGAAAAGGACAGTCGTGCAAAAATTGTTTCACAAAGTTTCGTTCTGGAAGATTGCTATCGGATCGGTCGACCAAATGAGATTGATGAGTACGAAATCCAAGTAGTCGGACCAACAACTTTTTGTTTGAGAGATAGCAAAGAAGCTGAAAGCGTCATTGACAACCATTTGAAATGATTTGAACTCGTCAAAAAGCTCGATAGTTGAGTTCTGTAGAAAACTTCGGGTAAGGACTTGTGACTAATTGCTTAAACGTAACCAAAATGATCCCCTTTTGAAACGACCTGTCTGGGGAATGGAAAATAGGTTCTTTAAAATAATGTCAATGTATTTATTGAGAAAGCATTATGGAGAGTGCTAGGAAGCGCTACCACTCCCGTTGTGACTAATTTTCCGCCACGGAAGAGGAAAACGGAGACTGGGTCATATCAGACGAGGAAAAGGCAACGGTTTTTGATGAACATTTGGAGCGAGTTTTTCGGCCAAACGGCCAAATGAACAATTTTGTTCTCCGTGATGACCGTAACACCGTACAGACCGCCTTGGTCAACCTACGAGTACACACAGATGCGAGCGAGATTCTAGACCTAATTAAGAATCTTAAGCCGAATAAGGCGCCGAGCATCAACTTAATTACACCGAAAACGCTCTTATAATTGCCCTTCATTGCATTAGAACATCTGGTGAAAATATTCAATACAATTACAGATATAGGATAGTTCCCACAAGAATGGAAAAATTCGGTCATCACTATGATATTGAAACCAGGGAAGGATAAAATTTTAACTTCCTCCTATAGACCATTAAGCATACTTTCGAGTATTTCCAAGCTATTCGAAAAAAGAGCAGACCTTTTCTCTCATCGAATAATATAATTCCCGATCAACAGCTTGGATTTAGGGAAGGGCACAACACAATAAGACGGGTTAATCGCTTGACTAACACAGTAAGGCATTCATTTGAACGCAGGGAATATTGCTGTGCCGTATTTCTAGACGTTTCTAAAGCTTTCGATAAAGTTTGGCACGGTGGTCTAATGTTCAAAATTAGAAATATGCACTCACTTCTTTAATCATACCTGGGCGGTAGAAAGTTTAGTGTAAAATATGATGGCTACTGTACGGATAATTACCCTATACGAGTATTGGCAGGTGTTCCTCAAGGAGTGTCCTTGGCCCTTTATTATATCTTATCTTCACAGGTGATATTCCGGTTGACGTTAGAATCCTCACATCAACTTTCGCACACGATACTGCAATAATGTGCTGTCACGAGGACCAAAACCAGGCAGCAAATACCCTCCAAATGTATCGCAAACGCGTTGAGAAGTGGCTCATTGACTGGAGAATAAGAATAAACGAAACTAAATGCAGATAAGTAACATTTACACTAAGCCTCAATACGTGCCCAAATCTCAGGCTCAATAATATCGTCATTCCTCAGAGCTCAGACGTTATCTACCTAGGCGTCCATCTAGACAGAAGACTAGCTTGGAAAAAGCACATCGAGACAAAAAGACACAGATGAACTTGAAAATTAGGCAAAATCACTGGCTGCTTAATAAGCACTCTGGACTTAGCCTAAACTGTGGACTTAGCCTAAAGGTGTTGATATACACGGGAATAATTAAACCCATATGGTGTTACGGTGATCAACTCTGGGGCAGAGCAAGCCGCAGCAACGTGAATAAAATCCAAAGGGCACAATCAAAGATGTTACGAGACATTACGAGAGCTCCTTGGTACATGAGAAACTGTAATTTATGTAGGGACTTGAATATACCATATGTGAAAGAGGAGATTGAAAATATCAAAGCAAAACATATGACCAGAATAGAACATCATCGTAATGTTCTAGCTAGAAATCTTGCTTACCCTTCTGCATCTTCCAGATACCGGAGAAGCGATTTGCAGTCCCATAAAGGCGAAGAAAAACATGACCCCTGCCCAAAATGCATTGTCTTCTAATATCTCAACACCGCAATGCTTCGACATAATCCACCTGAGACCACATGTTCGGGCCCTGACCTCGTCATTCACGTAATCCACACTACTAGGAGTAACACATAAGTCAACATCCTCACGGAAACTGTTGATTCATCTATCAAGTTGCCGGGTCTTGGCTTCATCATTCACATTGCTCACTTTGCGGTCAGGTCAATTCATATTTCGTGCTATCTATTTCAAGACTTGACCCCATCATTCACATAGTCCACATTACGAAGAGTGATGATGAGTCGGCGGCATTACGTCTCCGCTCATGCATTCCGGACCTTGGCCTCTTTTCTCACGTAATTTAAATCTATGATGAGGGACATGTGCGTAACTCAAACCCCCCGAGTTAATAAAACTGTGAGATCATTTGTACGAATATTGCGCTAAACTACAGCATTAGAGCTGCTAACTCAGAAGCTACCGTAAGCTTTTGTATATCAAACTAATACCTGCCGCTCTCAGAGGACGGTATAAACAAAAAAGCATACAGCTAAAAAAACAAAGCGGGAAAGATACGTACTCGTCGACAATTAGATCTAAGATTCAACTACTTTTTGTTAGGCTCACTACGTAAGCGATCCAATAAAACAGATAAAGCAGAAAAAAAACAAAAAGAGATCCTGGTCCCCAAAATTCACTAAACGCTGAATTGCACTACAAAAAGTTATTTGCCAATTTGGTGGGATTTTAAAAATGTAGTCTATTTCTAGCTACATCCAAGGTATTAAACCATAAATTATGAGCTCTATTGTCAACAACTGATGAAGCTTGATGGACTGGCGAACTGCGTGGATGTGTTTTTCTTTACCACCACCAAGGCAACACTAGCTTTTAACATATTTGCAGACACAGCAAAAAATATTGGAGCTTGAATGGGAGTTGATATTAACTCGAACTAATAGTCCTAATCTCTCACCTTTTGAAAAGCTCTTTAAATGGATGGGGACCTGAAAACTGAGTATTAGAAATAATTTAGTAGGAAGTTGTTTGAACGATGCATCGTTCATGCCGTCGCGATGGCAGAAAGTCACAGAACAAAATGGTAGTTAATTTTGAAATTAAAAATGATCATTTAAATAATAAAATTGAAATTGAAAATTATGTTGTGCAAAAAAAGCCGAAATTCCAAATTATTAATTTTTGCCGATCTAATAGTACACTTGCAATGGTAGATTACTCGATGTTGCCTCAACGGTAATGGGGATGGTATAGGCGGCTCGAAGGACCGCAACAATGTACGATAAGTTCCATTTATTTGTCTTTAGGTTAATATTAGAAATAATTACATGGCTATTGCTCTTTAATGAAATGTGACAAATTTCGCACAAAATTTAGACGTTATTCTCCCTTATGTACTCTTTCCAACTTATATTTATTTATTCCATGGTGGTCCGCAAAAAGGATCACTGTCGATTTATAACCTGTGAGTGAGAGTGATTTAATGTTTGTTTTAAAAATGCCACCTCAATAAATATTAGTAATATTTTGTGGCATTCGGTGGTGCATCATAATAATTTCTGGTTTATGTGACACAAAAGT
>JAHXMU010018886.1:0-12084 GCA_019455685.1 Philornis downsi
AAGTTTCCTCCGCATTTGCTAAAAAATATTGTGTACATACTGCGATCGCCCCACGACAGAGTTGCCAGTGGCTATTTGGCAAATGTTAGTAAAATATGTAAGAACTTTTTAGCAAGCAAATTAATGTAAAATGAAGTTGGGCATGAAGTCAATATCGACCATAAAATGATCTTCACCAACGCAGCTAGAACAGTCATTGGGATATGCCTAACTTATGTTATATTGGGACAAAAGTGCACAATTTGAGACAATTCCAATAAAAACTAAAGCTTTTAAGAGCTATAAAACCAAGACCTCAAGATCCATTTGTGTGAGAGTTATATCGAAATATGGAATGATATGATCCATTTTCAACAAAGATTGTCGTTGAATCAGACAAATAATAGTTATTAAGTTATATCGAATTTAAAAGAAAACTATGGTTTTTTTAACAGCGATAAAACCTAGTTTGGTCGTTACCTTTGTGTGGTGGCGATATAAAAACGTGGACCGTTAGTGTTAACACTAAAAAATGAGAACTAACTATATTCGAATTGTAACTAACATGGCTTTTAGAAGCGATAAAACCAAACTAGAACTATTAAGACATAGACCTATATTGCCCATTTCCAATGGGATTTGTCCTATTTTGGCTGAATGAATGAGTGCTGAATTATTGTCAACCAAACATATTGTATTTAATATCTGTGCGGCTTTAGACTTGTTAAGTATATAACTGATTCACGCTATGTCTAATCTTGAAAAAAAAACCCAAAAGTATACACTTACATATAGCACATTTTCGTCCACTATTAAGATGTCTTCGGCAGTCTAATGCGGCAAAAATACGGCATACGACGTTATAAGACGACGATGATCGACAAGAAGTCTTTAGAAAAGGCATGCAAAAATCTTACTGGACCATTTTACACCAAACATGATTAATAATTAAACACGACTGATGCTATCTTCAATAAAAGGCATTTGTTACGTGGGTACGATGATGAGATAGACATTAACGGCTGACAACTGCGAAATGTGGCTGAAATCTTCTCAAACATTGAGAAGAAGTAATCAAAGATGGCTCTGGCGTTAAAAGAGGAACAAATCAGTTGTTTGTAAGTTAGTTGTTTCGGAGAACGGAGAGTCCATTCGTTTGGGATGTTTGACAAGTACAATTTTGGAGTCGTAGATGTAGCATTGCTTGCAAACACATATTGTGTGATTAGCAAGCGGTTTAATGACACAGCTCTACCTCGACGAACAAAACTCCAACTATACCAGACACTAACTCTACCTGTATTGCTGTACGGCGCAGAATCCCGGATCATGACAAGTGGAAATTAACTAGTTCTTGTAATCCTCGAAAGAAAAATACTCCACAAGGTATTTGTATCAATCATTAGTAACGGAAAGTATCGGTTTCATATCAACCACGTGTTTCCAACATTTTTATTTGCAAAAAAATTTTTTTGTCACAAGATTGATTCTAGGGCGCAAAATGTATACAATTCAGAATTTATACACGCCATTTCTAATTTTTCCGCAAAATATGTAATGCTATTATATTGCTATGCCATGTTTTAAAGACAACTGAAACGAAATGCAGGTATACGAATTTTCAGGAAAATGTAGGTTGAAAGCAGTAGTTATAAAACATATGCATTAAAATAAATACAACATTAGATTAGAACGTAAGTTAAAAAAAAAATGCTAAAATGGCAACTCTTCTCCCGTTCCGTAATAGACAATGGGCAACATCCACCTCATTCTACCGCCACTAACAGTCAGTCAGCCAACAACCATAAAGCGGGAGCTCGCAGGTGTTAAATGAGGAGGTTTAACAAGTTTTTGATTGTTGTTGCCATTGTCATCTCACACAACGTTATGTGTAGAATTGTGATGTGAGCGAAGAGAACTAATCACAATCTCTCGGAGATCTCTACAATCTCCCCAGTGACTGGTTGCACTCTTGTTGTTTTATTATTGTTATTATTATTACTGTTCGCTTTTTGTTGTTTATAATTTTTGTTTTGTTATTGTATGGGTATGCCAGGCATTCACATTGGAATGTAGAATATTTCTTTTTCATTGAAGCTCTAGCGCTCTCTTACTGTTTTGCTCTTTGTTTGCAAGAGACTTAGAATTAGCCCCAATAACAATAACAGCGGTTGAACGTAACAGTTTGTGCATTTTTAACAGAAATATTTTAAATATTTTTGTTATGAGTGTTATGAACTGGGGGAATACTTTTCACCTTATGTTAAGTTAACAGAGTGGATGAACGATGGGATGGTATTGTTTGTGTGCGTGATAAACATTATGTTAGTAACATTAAGTAAGCAGTAATCTGTTAATTATTACATGTTTTGGGAATAATTAAATGTTGCGACGGAAACAGCAGTGCCGGGCTAATTATCGAGCTCGAATCGAATTGGATCCTGTTATAGATAATATTTGCTATTTTAATTCAAAATTTCTAATCAGATGGTGATCTGTAAATGAATGTCAGTGAAAGGTGCTGGTAAGGCAAATTTAAAATATTATATCATATGAATTGCATTAATGTGATATGCATATTTCGCTAATGAGTAGCATTTACAATATACATATTCCAACAACTTTTTCAGCCTTCTATAAGAAAATTTCATACAAAGTGTTTGTTGTACAATCCAGTAGCGACATAATCAAATTTTGTTTTCATGCCATCTTGAAAAAGTTGTTGAAATATAATTACCATATAAATTGTTCAAGATATGATCCAAATCACAAAGCTGAACTTTTGTGTGTTATGAATTTTGAAACATTCCATATAAAAAAGTTAATACATATATAAAATGACGTTAACTGTATAGTCGATATAAACATTATGGAGAAATTTCGAATTGGAAAGTTTCGAATATTTCTGAACTTTCTGCAGCTTCGTATTTTATAATATAGGTTAAAGAATACGCCAAAAGAAATTTGACGGCTTTAAAGTGGTACATGATTTTATATATCTCAGCTGCGCCGACAATAAAATAAATGATGTCAGCCAAGAAGGGGAAATTTCAAAACTTGTCTTACTGCATAATACAAAATGCTAGATAATGACTCAGGTCATGAATTTGTATCACATATACTTATACCGACAACGACGTAAGCAAGCGCATCAAAATGCAGCGATTACGCAGTAGAAAGCAACTAAAGCCAAACTGGAAGTAGCCGGTTTCTGAGGAAAATACCAATACTTGGGATGGCGAACTGTATATATAAAGTTCATGCGTAAGAGAGTGGATAAGTCAACTTGAAAAGTAGAAATTGATAGAATTCTGCATATTTTCTCACAAAAAATTCAATATTTTTGCACTGTTAGGGGGCAACAAAAAAAAAAAAAAAAAACACGAAGCACTGGTAAAGGACAAAACAAAATTTACTCTAGAAAAAACGACAAAAAAAAAGAAAAAAAAACAAATGCCAAAATAAAAAAACACATTAAAATTAAAAACCAAACTCAAAACTGTGGAACGCCTGTGGGGCCCTCGGAACCCCAAAGTAGCATACCATGGACCCATTATTTTCGAACCTAGTGTGTATACGCAGATTAGCAATGTTTTCACGACTATTCCAGATATGCAATTTTTAAAATTTTATAAATCTACAGGATTATATTGAATTTTAGTGGTTCAAAGAACCCCTTATTTGGGATTATTTCCAATTAAAATTAAAAGCTTTTAAACGATGACAATTGAATTTCCTTTTAATAATAAGTTTGAGTGAAATTGAGAATTTTTGTTTGAAATTGAGAAAAATTAATTTCATACGAAAATTTATGTCTGATATTGGGAAAGATATCATTTTTGATTGAAATTGTTATTTTCAATTGATGTTTTTTCCATATTACATGCAAGATCTCATTTTCATTTCACCTTTCGTTTATATTAAATGGAAACTCCCACTTTTCATTGCCTTTTTCTAAATTTTAGATGAGAAGTTTTAAAAAAAATTAACAATTTAATTGATTTTTTCATTTTCAATTGAAAACAGTGTAGTTCTTAAAACTTGTACACAATACGTTTTGTATAAATACTATGAATACTTATTGTATATAGTTCGGATTTAGTTTAGTAATATATTCATATTTGACACAAATTCAAAAGTTCTCTATTAACTGGTTATATAAACAGCCGAAATAGACCAAAAATTCATGATTTATGTAAATGCATTTATTAATTTTTTTGATAGCTTAGAAACGTTTCAATGAATATATTCGGTTTTTCTTATATCTAAATTAAAGACAGTGGAAGTACTTAAATATAATTATAATATATATATTTTAAACTTTTTTCTGAATGAGAAAAATATGAAGTAAAATTTGCTTTAAAAAAAAAGCAGGTTTATAAATTTGCGAAAAAAAAACAAGCAGGCAGATAGCAGGCAAGAGTTCTACAGTAAGATTATTAAAAAATATGTCGCGCGTATATTACTCCTTAAAGTGGCTTGAAGAAATGCATGAAAAAAGTGAAAGAATGGATACACCTTTTTGGATAAATTTTGCGTTCTTCAAAATATGCTTGACTTTGAAAATTTGGTATGACTAAAGGCTAGAACTAAGCTGGATCTCCACGGTGAAACTCCATATAAAAACCATGGTCATGGAATTTGAATCTAAAATTCTCCACCATGCGTAATGTTTTTTCACTATGAAATTTTTTTTAAGTGCCAAAGCAAATTATTTTTTGTTGATTTCCAACACTGAAATCGGAGTAATGTACGTCGTAATATGTTCGATAATATATAGGGTTATCCATTTAGTAGTTTTAAAACCGATCCTATTTTGACAAGCGATTAACATGCTTTAAACTTGACTAAGTTAGCGCAACTAAATGAAAGGTATGAAGCTAAGAATATATGTATTAAGTCGGAGGAGGAGTGTGCTTAAATAACTCTTATGCAGCGTTATCAGACTATTTTATAGCTTCACCGCCAAATTCATTGTAGAATATCGCCACAATACTTTACAATTTCGTCAAAATATATATGGCCCAAAAGTACAGTTCGTTTTTATTATATGTTTACAGGTCTTATCTGAAACTTTGATTAATTTTTTTGTGAATTTCTGTAATAATTTTACGCTTATGACAATTTGCCTAGCTACAAAAGAAGTTTTAAATTATCATTTTAAAAGTAGAATAGTAGTTTCAAAACCACCCGTCTGGCAAGGCTGTCAGCTGTTAAAGACCTGTCATCTGAAGTGGATCGTTTAACAATCGAAAAATGCGTAAAAATAATTAAAACTTACTACAAAAGTGGTGATTTAAACGTAGGCTTTCTTCAGCGATGAAGCTCATTTCTCACTCGGTGGTTGCGTCAACAAGCAAAATTGTCGCATATGGGGCTCGAAGAACCCAAAAGTGCATCTGAAAAAAGTGATTGCACATTATTCATTTTTTCGAAAATGACGTTGGGGAAATCTCAAAAGAATCCACTGCTGCAACCAACTCAGAGGCGGTCATTTAAATGGCATTGTATTTCGTACATAATGGCAAGTTCCAGGCATTATAACGAAATAAACGTTTCATCGAAGTAATAGTTTTATGTGTATTTTATAAACTTTGGTTTTGAAACCACAAAAAGGGATAAATCTATGTTTATAAACTTAAAAATTAAATAGTAATACAGAAAGACGCAAGTTAGCAATTTCACGGATATTTTATTGAACATATTATGACGTAAAAACATAAGCAGTGTTGGAAATCAATACAAGAAAAGCTAGCAATGGTGCTAAAGTTTTTCACGAGCAAACGATTTCTCGCCGATTTCTTTCCGTGTGAAAAGAACGTAATGAACATAAAGAAGTTGTCGGCCAAACAGTAAAAAGTGCATAATAAAAAGGAAAGTTTGAATTTTTAAACCCAAATAGCTTTGTAGCCACAAGACATAACCTAATATTATATACACATATGGTCAAAAAAATAAGTACATCTGCATATTTTGGCTTTATGTTTAATTTTAGTTACTTTAACGGAAAGTAAAAGAATTGCCAGGTTCTTTTTGATTTAAATAACTTTAATATGGTAATACCTTTAAAAGTAAAAACAAAACTGAGGCTTCCCCGTTGTTTTCATTATGAGTTAGGTTTATTCAGGTGTGATTTCAGTACTAGATCAAAATAATAAATACATTACTCAATTCTTTTATATTTTCGCCGTCTGCTGTCTGTCTTTTTAGAAAGGCTAGTTATTTTACTGTTGTTTATCTTTATTCATAACAAAATATTTTGTTAAAAAAATCAGTCATGTGTCGAAAAGAGACAAGACTTCAAGACTAAGAGAAAGTGGCCAAAGTCTTCGTTCTATAGCATAGCATAGAAAAAAAATAGCATAACTATGAATCGGTCGCTATTTTTTCTACAAATTGCTTTAAAGCCTAAAAAGCCCGTCGAAACTCGCGGAAGACCCAAAAAAACTTCAAAAACAACAGATATCCGTATTGTGTCTTCAACAGCGATTTCAGCAGAAATTGGAAATGTAATTTCATCGCGAAGGATTCGTCGTAGACTACAGGAAACACATTTACCAGGGCGGAGAGCCAGAAGAGTTCCTTTGCTTGGACAAAAAAAAAAAAATTAAAGGCTAGATTGGCGTTTGCAAAAAGTCATTCCAATTGGTCCAAAGGAGACGGTGAAAAAAAATGACGGAACAGTTTATGGAGCGATAAAACAAAAATTAATGTATTTGGAAACAACTGTGCCCGGAATGTTCGTCGCTATAAGGGTAAGGAATTCCATGTTCGCTTTACAAAGAAGACGGTCAAGCACTGGGGCGGTAATATTATGGTCTGGGGGTTGTTTGTCGTGGTATGGTGTCGGTCCGATACTTCGAATTACCGACACTATCACCAGATTCCACTACAAACATATCTTGGAAAATGCGATGTTGAACTATGCTGTGGAAAGTATGCCTCTTAGATGGACACTCCGGCAGGACACCGATCCGAAGCATAGTTCTAAGTTGGTAAAGAATTGGTTCCAAGATAATAATGTTGCCTTTCTTGACTGGGCAAGTCAACCTCCGAACTTAAATCCAATCGAAAATCTTTGTGGAAAGTTGAAACAAAGAATAGGAAAGGAGGTTCTTAAAAATAAGGATCAGTTATGGAATTTTGTTCAAAAAACTTAGTATGACATACCAGTAGAAACAAAAAGTAAGTGAAAATAAAGGTGGATATACCGGCTTTTAACGAAACTAAGCCAGTTAAGCAGAAAAAAGTTGATTTTTTTTACTTTTTTGCTTATTTTAACTAAATGTACTTATTATTTTGTCCAATGTTTTTTGCTTAATTTCTTACTTTTTGAAAAATGCTGATTTTAATTTTTGCTTTTTGTTATTATTTTAGTGTTTATTTTATTTCTAATGTTATAACAAACGAAATTAGTATTTGCTTTTTCTTCTGATTTGAAAAATTTTTCGTCTACGAGTCTTTAAAAAATATATATATGTATGTATATAGGGTGTACTTATTACTTTGAGCATACATACATATGTGTACATGTTCTTCCTGTTTCCCATCGTGTGATATTTTAAACGAAGTCGGAAATACGTTTCGCAACTGAGGTAGACAAAGGTGAGGTCGCCTTGTGGCCTATCCTATGATTGATGTGAAAATACTTCTTCCTAAAGTTTAGATCCTACTCTACAAATCCCTCTTAAGCCTTACGTCGGTCGCATCAATAGATTCCAAGAATGTTTACAATTTTCTTTCATACTTCAAATCACTGTGCGCCATCTACATAAATGCTTTGACATAACACTATAAATCGCGGATTTTCTTTCTTCTACAACTATTAAATTAAAAATCACCTGCAAATTATTGTAATTTAATAACATTCATGCTAGATGTCCTCAATGAGTAAGTTTTTACTCTTTTTTTTTGCACGAAACAAAAACAAAACAAGACATTCTTTAATATTTGCTGATCACGTCTTTTTTGTTTTATTGCGTTCTGTCATTTTTTCTTTTGTGTTGTTAACGAAAATGAACACCACCACCACCACCACCACCACCCATCACCATCCATCCGCTACCGAAACATGCGATCAAGTTGTATTGTCATAAGCGCAAATTACTTCGCATCAGTTTCAAACACTGTTTACCCAAATTTTGTTTATTTTTTGTAAACTAATACTGTTTGAACATTTACACAAAACGAGAGATATACAATAAATAACTACGCAACAAGTGGTTATCAACACCAGAAATCTGTTTAGAGTTATAACGAATCGTCATCAATTGTGAATAAAAACGTCAACATCACACAACAAAGGCAAAGACACAGCGCCAATTGAGCTGTTGCCGCCCGCCATTTCATTTACTCATCGGGATTAACAAGCAAAAATAAACGCTTTCCATCCCATCTAATACCCAAGTAAATCAAACGTGATACTTTCAATCCAAATCAAAGCCTCTCCACACACTCACACACACACACACACACACACAATTTTGTGCAGAGACAATTGAAAGAGATTTGTGTTCTTTTTTTGTTTTGCTCCTTCATTTATTAAATCAGTGACAAGTTTTAATGTCAACATTAATACGGAGCTACTAAAGTTTATAGCCAGCAGCGGAATTGACACTTTCTTTTAGTAGCAGGCCTTATTTCAGGCAATTTTTTGAGAGAAAAATTGTCTACGAAGGCGCTCTCAAATCTAGCCGACCTGGCGTATAGATGGTGCCAGTATTTGGTAAAAGATTATTATTATGTGAAAAGTGGCAACTATTTAAAATATATGCTGTAAGTTTCAGGGCATCACGTTGTTTAATATTTTTATTTGAGCCATCTAAAATAAACGATCACAGTGAATCTGTAAACAAGGAAAAAATGGTCACTGTTATGTAATTCATTATTTCCATTTGAAAAGTCTCTGTCCAGTTAATATTAAAGCCGAGCTAGATTCTACACTGGCGGGGGCATGGTCCTTCGTTTACGACTGCAAAGTATTGAATATCAGAGTTTAAACGAGGCCGTACGAGCTGCCAAGACGAACACCGTAGTAGTCGACAAACTGAGGTGTCCACGCCAGACACGGTTAAGAAAATTCACAAATTGGTATTGAATGATCGTCGGCTGAAGGTGCGTGAGCTAGCTGAAATTATAGACATTTTAAAAAGTGAAAGTATACGTTGTACATTGACCGAAGATTTGAAGATGAGAAAGCTGTACGCAAATAGGTGGCGGACTTGCTTTCCATAGATCAGAAGCAGCATCGTAAAAATGTCTCAGTAGAGTAATGGCGCTTTTTCACCGCAACAAAGCCGAAGTTTTGCATCGATTTATAACCATGGACGAGATATGAGTCCACTACTTCACACCTGAGTCGAAGGAACAACCGAAGCAGTGGACTGAAACGGAAGAATCGTGTCCAAAAAAGGCATAGACGGTTCCATCTACGGGCAAGGTAATGGCGTCTGTTTTTTGGCGTGCGCATGTGACTATTTTGTATTAATTCTCTTCAGAAACGAAAAGCCGTGAACGGCGAATACTATACCAATTTATTGCAGCGTTTAGGTGGTGAAATTATGGAGAACAAGCCGCTTTTGACGAAAAAGAATGTGTTGTTTCATCAAGACAATACTTCAGTTCACTCTTCCACTATTGCGATGTCCAAATTAATAAATTGAAGTTCGAATTACTTCATCACGCATCCTATTCGCCAGATTTAGCTCCCTCGGAATATTTTCTATTTCCAAACTTAAAAAAAATGACTCGGTGGTAAAAACATTTGTCAACAATAAAGATGTGGAGTCTGAGGTTAATGGCTATTTTAAAGAGTTTGACAATTCTTACTATGAACAGAGCATAGAATCTATTGAATATTGCTGGAAAAAGTGTATGGAGCTAAAAAGAGATTATGTTGAAAAACAAAGAAAATTTTTCCCAACTATTTCGTGTCTTCTTTGTTTGGTCGGCTAGTTTTGAGGCCGCCCTTGTAATTCGAATTTATTTCTTAAGAACTTTTCCCTAAAATATGAAAATTCGTCGTTGACAGGAAAACAAGAATTGTTCTCGCTTTCATTATGATGATGATTTTTAAGAATTAATATTATTGTTCGAAGCTCAATACGAACTTCTACAGTCAAATATTAAATAGGAAACATATTGAAAAACCACTTGATCCAGCGGAGTATCGAACCTGCATCTCTGCCGGACTTGTTTCACAATTGTTTAGATTAATTTCCACAAGTGTCGTTTGACTCACACGGCTTCTCTGTTGTTTTGTTTTTGAAGTTCAATTAATCACATTTCTTACATACTAGAAAGGATTTTCATACCTTCATTTGATACGGCTAAAAATGTAACGCTGAGAAGAAAGCCTTTAAAGTATCAAATATCTTTCGATCAAATGTGTTTCATGACATTCTAAATCAAATGAGCGATGTCCCTCCGCTTGGCTGGCTGTTGATATGATAATTGCCGTAAATTTTTTCGAAACCAGATCGAAGCCTTGAATTGTAAATGGGCTTTGTCGACCCACGTGCTGTTTTATCGAACATTCTGAATTGTTTCGCAACAACATCCTTACCAACGATATTCTTGACACATATTGGCAACATACTCAGTATTCAATGGGAACGGCCGCAAATATCGTAAATAGGTAAATGAAAAATAGCTACGCATGTGTATGGAGCGCAGCAAATGTGGAGAGAATACACATCCATGCTGCTACTTCCAGAAATATCAACTGTAGCGGCATCAATCTTTTACTCATCGCTTTTGGTTACTAAAGCCTACTTCAGCTGACCTGATTCGGACTTGTAAGTACGGCTTTGGACCTGGCAAATCAACAACTGCCCAGATATTTACACTACTGTAAATTTTGAAGAAGACTCAAGATAAACAGATTGACATATAAAGGGTGATTTTTTAATCGTGTTTTTTTTTAATCGAATAAAACACTCAAATTTGCATCATATATTACATTTTTTTATTGGAATCGATAAATTAGTCTTTGGTATTTAATGTTTAAAAATAATTTCATGCAAATGTTGTCCGCGGCTTCGTTTCAAAATGTCCATTCGGAAGGTATTCCACGAATAACGCGTGTTATGTTATCCTGTAAGGCTTCAATAGTGTTCGGCTTGTCCACATAGACTAACGACTTGACATATCCCCACAGGAAATAATCAACAGGCGTTAAATCTCAAGATTTTGTGGGTCAACTCAAGAGATAAGCTGCTCACCAAATTCATCCCTCAACATATCCATTGTTTCACGAGCAGAGTGGCATGTTGCATCGTCCTGGTGAAATCACATGCCAACCAAGTTGAACTCAGCAAATTAGGGCAAAAAAAAAATAGCTCGATATCGTTCGCTGTTGAGGTTAACGTTTCTTCCACGGTCGTCTTTGAAGAAAAATGTACCTACCGCGTCATCGGTTAGCCTATAAACCACACCAAACTGTCGTTTTTTCGGGATGTATCGGTAATTCATGTATGGCATGTGGCTGTTCATCACTCCAGATGCGACAGTTTTGCTTGTGTACCTATACATATCCGTCCAGCAAAAAATGAGCCTCATCGCTGAACATAATTTTTCGATAAAACAGCGGATTTTCATTGAGCTTTTGTAAGGCCCATTCACCAAAAATTAGACATTGTGGTAGGTTATTCGTCTTCAATTCTTGCGTGAGTTGAATTTTATAGGCTTTCAAACCCAAATCGACGTGTGAAATTTTCCTTGTGGTTTAGTAACACATGCCCAATCGCTGAGAATGGTGACGAATTGCCATGATCGTCATTAAAATTGGTCGCTACGGCTGCAATATTTTCTTCGGTACGCCCTCGACGCATGCGAGCCGATGGTTTTATATCCAACAAAGTACAGGGTTGCCCATATTCGACGGACCCATGTTTAAAAAAAAAAAAAAAAAAAATCAAAGAAAAAAATAAAAATTTGGCGGTTGCCAATCTTATTCATTTAATTTGTTCCAACTAGATTTGTTTACATCAATTTTTGAATATGATATCTCTCAAATGGCCGCCTCTGGCGTTGATGGCGTATTGTGCCCTTTTTGCACCATTTTCCATCGTTTTCGCCAACATTTCGGCCGGAATAGCGGCTATT
>JAHXMU010018891.1:0-17487 GCA_019455685.1 Philornis downsi
TCCATTCGGAAGGTCCAATTTTTCATCACTTTTTCGAGCATTTCAGCCTGTATTCCACAAATAACGCATGTTATGTTATCCTGTAAGGATTCAATAGTGTTCGACTTGTCTATAACCCCGCAAGAAATAATCAAAAGGCGTTAAATCGCAAGATCTTGGGGGCCAACTCACGGGACTAAATCGAGAGATAAGCTGCTCTTCAAATTCATCCCTCAACATATCCATTGTTTCACGAGCAGTGGGGCATGTCGCACCGTCCTGATGAAACCACATGTCAACCAAGTTCAACTCAGCCAATTGGGGGCGAAAAAAAAAATCCTTGTGGTTGAGTAACACATGCCCAATCGCTGAGAATGGCGACGAATTGACATTTCACGATCGTCATTAACACTGGTCGCTACGGCTGCAATATTTTCTTCGGTACGCACCGTACGCATGTGAGTCGATGGTTTTATGTTCAACAAAGTAAATTTGTTGCGAAATTTGAAGATAACAGTACGAATTGTTGATTCAGGAGGTCGATTATGACGACCATAAAATGGTCGCATCCAACGATGCACATTTGTCACAGAGCACGAATTTTGATAATAAATTTCAATGATTTGCAATCGTTGCTCATTTGTTTGTCTTTCCATGATGAAATGGCAGAGTATACTGTACACTTTTCACTTTGACAGCCATTACCAACCAGTGCTGCGAACCTGAAAAACTTAAACCTTAAATAATCACCCTATATTTTGCACAAATTTCAGAACTACATAAATTGTATACCAAACTTAAATCTTAAAGCGCCCTGAAACCAAACGATTTATTCAAAATTTTAAATTACGATGATCTAAAAAATTGGGGGAAAAAATTGATTGCAGAAACGAAGCATGATTTCTAATTAATCTGGATGCGCTGAATTCGAATCTGGCATAAAAATTGAGCTATCACGTCTTTTTCATTTTTTTTATCACATGCTGGCTATACTGTAAAACTGTCAGTATTGACACTACAATTTCACAACTATTAATTTGACAGAACCCCATATTTATTGTAAATTTTCAAAATAGTAGCATTTAAGCATGTCAGGGGGGATCGTGAGTTACTAATTCAAGCTATTTTTGCATTATGTGTGGTGAATATTTGGTTGGAAAGAAAGGATATGAAATATCAGAATCATTACATTATTTTGGTTTTGTCGTCAACCGTGGACACCTTGGACACCGGCAATGCTTTGCAAAAGTTGCAGCACTGCTTTATACAAGTGATCAAATGGCAAGAAGATCTATTTCGATTTTTCACTTCCAGTACTTTGGAGAGAATCAAGTAACCACCAAGCCGATTATAATTTCTGTTTAACAAAAGTTGCTGGATTCAAGATGAAAAATCGAAAAAATATTACTTACGCCAATGTCCCATCGGTTTCCAAACCAGTTCAATGTCCACCAAATGATCTATTACCAGCCGTTCTCAGTGCTACAATCAGTGAGTCAGAAACATCTTTCACCAGCAGTGATAGTTTGTATCAGGCTGATGATGAACGCCATTTAGTTACTCAAGCTGAGCTCAAATATCTAATTTGGGATTTACATTTAATGAAGCAAGACGCAGAATTACTAGCCTAACGCATGCAGCTGTGGAAACATCTTGCAGTTGGGACAAAAGTAGAAGCTTGGAATTGGCTGCATATTTTGAAAAGAAGCACTCTATTCTATACTGCACTGATGTTGCAGTTGATGGTTTATTTAAAAAAGTGAACCATTCACATGACTAAAGTGAATAGAGATTATTTATTGACGGCTCTAAGTACAGTTTAAAGGATCTTCTTTTGCATAATGGGAATGAAAAACTGTCCGTACCAATTTCTCATACCGTAAAACAAAAGAAAATTACGAATCAATGACTGAAATTTTGACATCGCTCAAATACAACGATGATAAATGGAAGAACTGTGGTGACCTTAAGGCGTGTGATTTAAATTTCTTTGTATATATTGTATAGACCATCGTAAATAAATTAATCTATTTCAGGTTATTAGTTTGTTGACTGGTATGCAAGGAGGTTTCACACAATATTGTTGTTTCCTTTGTCTATGGGATAGTTGCGCTACATGTCATCATTACGTCAGAAGAGAGTGGCCAAAAAGAAATAAGTATTCACCAGGAAATCAAAACATTTCAAATAAAATATTTATTGATCCAAACGACGCTTTCCTTCCTCTGCTACACATAAAATTGGGCCTTTTTCAGAATTTTGTGAAGGCTTTGGACGAAGATGGTGCAGCATTTAAATATTTGTTGGCGGTTTTTCCTAAAAATGCATATGCTAAAATCAAAGAAGGCATATTTATTGGCTCTCAGATCAGAAAGCTATTGAATGATGACAATTTTTCACAATGTTTATTGGAGAAAGAATATGCAGACTGGAAATCTTTCAAGAGCATCATGAACAGTTTTCTTCGAAACAATAAGAGTGAGAAGTCTTATTGAAAGAAATTGTCGCTGAATTATTGAAAAATTATCACGAATTAGTTGCACGAATGCCACCAAAAATGTATTTTCTACATTCGCATTTAGATTTTTTTTTTCAAAGCCTTGGTGCGGTAAGCGACGACCAAGGGGAGCTTGCTCACGAGATTTAATGAAAATTGAAAGAAATTATCAAAGATTTTGGGACAGAAGCATGTTGGGGGACTATTGCTGGGCTGTAATACTTAAAACCGAACCAAATAAATACAAACGACGTTCAAATAATGCTGTTCACTTTTGAAAATTCATTGATTTTTAAATAAACTAATAATTTTTTTATGTAAAAAAGTAATAAAAATATATTTTTTTTATCTCGAAAACTTGATGTGGTAGAGAAAAGTCAATTACAGATTCCAATTTATCTTATAAAATTACCCTAGGAAAGATAGTTGATTGCTTCAGTCCAAAATCTTGTTGACTAGTGTTTTTTAGCAGTAATAATGGCTTTAGGCTCTTGTGAACATATATATATATATATATATATATATATATATATATATATATATATACTTGTATGTATAAATATTAGATTATAAAAATAGAAGAAAGGCATTACGCTTTTATTATAACGGACAGCATAGATAAAAAAGAAGAAATATCGGAGACCAAACTTAAGGATAAATACACTACATCAGTCTATATACCAATAAAAACCACGCCACGGTCCTCCAAACACTACACACTTTTGATAAACCTAAGCATTGCATTCATTTTGTTATAAACTTATGAGGCTACCTTTTACTTTTGAAATATATCGGTCAAACAAAAAGTTGTTCATATGTGCCATAAAAAAGTGTTGGACTACTAGTGGGAGCATCACGCGGATTGTGGTTGATACCAAAATCGCTGGTAGAGACTTGTGCTCGAATGTGGAGTTACATCGCAACCGGGTGCTACAGACCCATAGAGTAGCAGAGGTGATAAGACAGGCCTCACCTCCGCCAATGGGAACTAGCATAATCAATTTGGTATCTTCGGTCTGCGAAGAAAGGGTTGATAATATGCGGTAGTACCAAAATTGTCAGCCCCTTTTCCTAGATAGCCCAAGTTTTACTTAGCTGTCTTAAGGGGGCGTTTGCAATCGCATTGTAATATACCCAGTGTGTGGCACACCGTGGGTAAGGCCTTCACGGCGAGACTCACGTTAAACCCTCGTAGACTTCTGTAACCCTTTAGGCCGCAATAAACAATTTTCGGGTCAGGTGTTGTAGAGGGTGGGCCATAAGGGCGTTGGTGGTTTAAATATTCAATTAAAAAAAACTACGAAACATACAAAAAATATATTTGTATTTTTAAGAAGTAGAAGCATGGGAATTTTTAAGACTTAAAAATAATGTTGTCCAAATGGCTTCCCTCGGCTGCTTGACACTCTTGGAACCGGAGTCACAAATTTTGGAAAACTCGTTGAAAAGTTGTTCTCGGTATTTTGTTACTTTCCTGAATAATGTTCCTCTTCAGCTGCTCTGAATTGGTCGGATTATTCTCGTAGACTACCGATTTGAGGTAGCCCCATAGAAAATAATCGCATGGAGAGAGATCGGGGCTACGTGGGGGCCATTCAATATCCCTCTTTTCGAAATAAGTTTTCCAGGAAAAACATTTTTTAGCAGCTCTATGGATACCCTAGCCGTATGACATGTGGCCCCATCCTGTTGAAACCACATTCTCGAGGAATTGCCTTGAAGTTCTTGTAAAGCTGACAAAAAAAAGTCTGCTAGCATGTTGCAATAATTGTTCGCTCTAACCGTCATCGCATGCCCTCTTTCGTCCTCAAAAAAGTATGGTCCAATAATACCGGTTGACGTTATCCCAGCCCACACGACAAGCTGAGGACTGTGAAGTGGACGTTCATGCAAGCGTCGGGGATTAGTCTCAGACCAGAACCGACAATTTTGCTTGTTCACATGGCCATCACTAAAAATCACGTTGCTGAAATTGTTGAACCGCTCTAGCATCAAATTGACAAAGTTAAGTCGGTTATTGGCTTCATCGGGTTTTAATTCTTGGACTGTCTGAATCTTATAAGCCTTCAAGTGCAAATCACGTTTCAAAATTCGTCGTAAAGTTTTTCTTTTGACATCCAAAGACTGACTTCTCTTACGTGTTGACTGTTGCGGATTTCGCTGAACTGAAACACGAACACGCTCCACAATGTCGGCTGATCTTGCAGAAACTGGGCGACCACGAACCGTAATTGGTACTGTTGAGCCGGTTGTTTCGAACATTCTGATCCACTTTCGTATCACATTGGCGCTTGGAACTTCACTTAAACCGTGTAAACCGTGTTCATGCCGATACAAACGTCGTGCAGTAATCACTGATTTATTGTTTTTGTAATACGCTCGGACACAAAATGCACGCTGCACTCCTGTGTACGGCTCCATGGCGACTAAATTTCCAGGAAGCGGCGCAGCGAACAGCATATCCCCCCGCCACCCCGCGCCGCGCGTTACCGAGAAATTGAAGAATTAAATCGCCAACACTCATATGGCCCACCCTGTGTATGCGGGAATGAGCATGGAGGTCATTTATGGTCTATCATCTTTAAAACTAGTTAGGTACATTAAAAAAATGACATTTTTTATACAGTAAAGAAAATAAATGAAATACCCTAACGAGTAGCAAGTAGAGTTATAAACTTATGAGGCGAACTTTTACTATTGAAATATATCGGTCGAAAAAAAGTTGTTCATATGTTCCATAAAAGAGTGGAAGTAATCAGGGTTAAAATTCCTTAAATTACATGAAATGATCACATAACCACCAGTTACGAAGATAGTTAATAATAAAGGAAATGAAGCGGCAAACCCACAACATACTTAATTCTTTGTGCGTGTTAACCTTCACAAATTAGAGTCAACATCAGTAGTCGTTTCGAGAAGAAATGAACAGTTAACGCAAAGAAATTTAACGATTTTCATAATAATAACCCCCAAATTTCTGGTTAATGTAGGCCTTAGTCTTTAGTTATTATTAAAATTCTTAAAGAATTTTCCACTTTTTCCATTTCTTGTTCTTTTTTTAATCGTTTAAATTACAATTCCTTAGACACTTTAATGTACTCAAAGTTATAATGCGCAATGTTTTCCATTAACCAGTTCATATTTTCCTCGCTTTCCCGCTGTCGTTTTCTCTGCATCCATACAAAGTGAGAAAATAATCTAAAAATTATGTTTCTATTACAATGTTGACATTTTGATAATAGAAAGCAGACATAGAAAGTTAAGTAACTTCATTGTGAACTTCATATACGGTTTCCTTTACTTCCATTTCCGCTTCCTACGACGCTTAAACTAAAAAAAAGGGGACAATGTTATTCTTATAATGCGCAGACATTAACACATACTTAGAAAACTACTAACTCGTCTATATATACACACAATCTTCTGCACACACACACACACATACACACACACACACACACGTACCTAATAACACTAGAGCGCATTAATACATTTACACGAGTATACCGACACCGACGGCTGGAGCATTATGGAAAATTGCCTTTGGTTTTGGTTTCTCTGTACTGGTGTTGGTATTGTTTGTATTACTGCAGATGGCCATAAAACATTCTTTACTTTCTTCGTTGAGTCCTATATATTTTACTTTTCTCCATTTTTTTTTCGTTTTTGGTTGAACTTTATAACAAAACTAAGTTTTCTTTCGCAGTGGCACTACGTTAACAAAAACATTGTTGCGGTAGCCAGCGAAGCTCCTAAGGACGAAGAATAGTTTCACACTTGAGGACATTGTCTGCAAATGCCATTCATTTTCCTTAAGAAGGAAGTGAGAAGTTGAGAGATCATTTTTAAATTACCAAAAAAATATATAATTTAAAGTCTTGGGTTGCAAATAGTACGGCAAGAAAGTAATTAAAGCAATCGATTGTAAAATGGATTTATATTAAGTCCGATTTCGAATATAATTTATCTACATACAGGGAAGCGCGTATCCACTTTCGATCGGTGTGTAATACCCGGATAAACAACTTCCAAGTCTATTTGAGGTGAACTGCGTAGGTGCAGATGCCATAAGGTATGGCTTCAGAAGATTTTTCAGCAAAAACACTACAAGATATACATTCGAAAATCGTTTCATTTTGTAAAATTATATAAACTTTCTTGGATGAAGAAAATATTACAAATTTTTCAACTATATTATACGAGTATATTCAGGGTGATCACAAAATTAGACGACCTGAGGTATTAATGGCATCGATAGTTTGAAAAGAATTATTTTGGCAATCTTAAAAAGCATATGTTTTAGGTTTCAAGGCATCACATTATATAGTATTTTTATTTGAGTCATCAAAAAATAAACGATCTCAGTGAATTTGTAAACATGCAAAGAATTGGTCACCGTTATGTAATTCAATATTTCCATTTGAAAGGTCTCAGTCTAACCAATATTAAAGCCCAGCTATAAGTCTGCTCTGGGAGAATCTGTTCCTTCGTTGATGACTATAAAATATTGTGTAGCAGAATTTAAACGAGGCCGTATAAGCTGCCAAGACGAACACCGCACAGTGAGATTTTAAATGCAAAAAGTCTATTTTTCGACTGTAAAATATTAAAAATGTAATGATGCAATTTTGTACGGAATTGTTTAGTTAAGAGAAATTCATCATTGCTTTTTTGAAAAAAATAATTTTTTATCGCAAAATAATTACTTAAAAATGCTTGGGAGAAGTAAAGCGCAAAACAACTAAGATTTTAATGCAACTTGAGGGCCTCTATATGCATATTTGTTGTTCGTTTAACTATTTTATGTCATGATGTTCTAAAAATATGGTATTTTGTGATTTTTTTTAAAAAAAAGGCAACTGGATAGCATTAATAGTTACAAAACTATTAAAATTTAAAAAAAGCCCTAGAAATTTCAGTGTTCTAAGTTTTCCTTGGATGAAAAAAAGGTTAGCTCCTGCGACCTCCATGCTCTGACTGCAATAAAATGAAGGAAGGGAGTATATTATTGCGATTTATAGAAAAAAATCCTTATAATATTTTATACTGCTGAACAAAGTTATAAATTTTATGAAAAAAGTAACAAGAAATTACGCTACAAATTACTACTACTAAATATTTTTACAGAAAATAAGTCAGGCGGGTAGTGGGTGGAATGGTTATTTTTTCTGAGTAATATAGGCGATGGGCGTGGCCGATTTGGATGAAACTTTCCAAAATTTTTGTTTCTGTAGTACAGACGATCCATGCCAAGTTACAAAAATCTCTACCAAACAGAATAAAATTTATACGAAAATTTCATTTGGAGTTGTATTTGCGGTGGGCGGTGGGCGTGGCCGATTTGGATGAAACTTTCCAAAATTTTTTTTTCCGTAGTACAGATGATCCATGCCAAGTTACAAAAATTTCTACCTAACAGAATAAAATTTAAACGAAAATTTCATTTTGAATTGTATGGGCGGTGGGCGTGGCCGATTTAGATGGAACTTTCCAAAAATTGTGTTTTCGTAGTACAGATGATCCATGCCAAGTTACAAGAATTTCTACCTAGCAGAAAAAAATGTATACGAAAATTTCATTTTTAGTTGTATGGGCGGTGGCCGATGGGCGTGGTCGATTTGGATGAAACTTTATATTTTTGCTACTCTACGTCATAAAACGCTCTATGCCGAATTTCAAGACTCTACGACAACTCCTTATATTTATTGCACAAAAATGTATGAAGCAATCCCACTGTGCACCGTAGTGGTCGACCAATTGAGATGTCCATGCTAGACATAGTAAAGAAAGTCCACAAAATGGTATTAGATGATTGTTGGCTGAGGATCGATGCGATAGCTGAAATAATAGGGATTTCAAAAAGTGTTATATATCGTATATTGACTGAAGATTTATAGGTGAGAAAGCTGTCTGCAGAATGGGTGCCGCGCTTGCTTTCAATAAAGCAAAAACACTGTCGTGAAATAGACGATGTCTCAGCAGAGTGTTTGGCGATGTTTCACCGCAATAAAGCCAAATTTTCGCTCCAATTTTTAAGCATGGATAAGAGGTGTATAAAACGAAACCAAAGAATTTTGCTGAATTGAATTGGCTGAGTTCTGGCCTGATCTTTTGGTGTTGGACACCTAGTGGGAGCATCACGCGGGTTGTGGTTGATACCAAAATCGCTGGTACAGACTTGTGCTCGAACGTGTGGTAGTGCATTGCAATTGGGTGCTACAGACCCATAGAGTAGTAGAGGTGATAAGACAGGCCTTACCTCCGCCAATGGAAATTATATTCCACACTAGCATAATTAATTTGGTATCTCCGGGCTGCGAAGAAAGGGTTGACCATATGTGGTAGTATTAAAATTGTCAGCCCCTTTTCCTAGATAGCCCAAGTTTTACTTAGCTATCCCAGGGGAGCGTTAGCAATTGCATTGTAATATACCCAGTGTGTCGCACACCGTGGGTAAGGCCTTCATGGCGAGACTCACGTTAAACCCACGTGGACTTCTGTAACCCTTCAGGCAGCAATAAATAATTTTCGGATCATGTGTTGTATATGCGGAAATTAGTAAGGAGGTCATTTATGGTCTATCGTCTTTAAAACTAATTAGTTACATTAAAACAAATGGAATTTTTTATACAATAAAAAAAATAAATGAAATACTCCAACGAATAGCAAGTATTTCCTGCCTAACCGATTAACAATCGAAATCGATTTGGCAGGAAATACTTGCCCATACCAAAGTCGTATCCAGCCTTGGCGTTAAAGAAATTATAAGCGTTTTCTTACTCATTAACACCCATTTTCCTTCATAGACTTTGTAAAAGTCACTCCAAATATGGGTGTGGTTGCATGAAAATTCCAAAGCAAAATGAATATAATCTGGAAAAATCGTCAAGTTCTATATGTTATGTATGGGAAGAGAGGCATTTTGGTAAGCGCAATTATCTGACAAGGGGTAAGTACATTGTTCATAACGTTGTAGTCACAACTGGTCACGTTGTAAATAAAAAAAATAATCATTTTTCAGTTTGTTTCTAATATCTTTACTATATATTCGTTAATTAACGGTGTTTCTAGGCGTAATCGCCTTAAGCGATTTTTTCGGAACATTGGGCAGGATTATTTCAATGTAACCATAAGGCTGTTTTTTGGGTCTTTAGTTATACACTTATGGTATAATCATTTGGGGGATTCATCATAAACCTGCAAAACAAAAAGCTAAATTTTGTGACACGGTGTAAGAAATCAAAATAAGGATATAATCTTCAAAAGGACGAATCGAAGGAATAAAATTTGATATGAAATTTCATATGATCATATTGCCTAAAGACTTTAAGATCGATTTAGTCAGCAGTTCTTTAATTTCAATCGCTTAATTTTTGTTTACATTTTTGTTTCGTTATATGTTGTTATGTGATTACCAATAAATTAAACCAAATACACCTCCTATTCACGTCTCCCTTCTGTTTCTAATTACCATCATTTGATATCCATTTCAATTCCGTTGGATCACTAAACTTATTTAGTATTGTCTGACCACAACCATTTAATTTCGATGCCATCTAAAAACGTTTTGTCTCTGTCGCTGTGCTTTTTTCTCTCACAACAATATTTCGTTTTTGTTGTCCTGGGTCATCAGTCACATTTTACTCAACCGCAAATGTCGTTTGCACCATTGTTGCGATAATAGTTTTTTCAATGGAACAAATTGTCTACCCTACAATGGCGTCATTTCCTTTCTTTTTCATTTTTTTTTTTCTGCGATGGTTGCAGTACAATTTGTGGGTTGGGAGGGAGGGTTGGGTCCTGTAGTGACATTTTGTAGTTTTTACATTTTAGGACAAACGTTTTTGCTTGGTAGTTCGTCTGGTAGGTGCCAATTTCATACTGGCAAATATCATAATGTCTAATGCTTGTTTGATCTTCTTAAGGAGAGGGCAGAATTAAATAAATAAAGAAGGGAAGGTATTGCCCTTTAGTTTATATTTGTGGGAAGTAATGCGATATTTTTTTCGTACATTTGCAAATTGAAACCTTATAAACGTATAAATGGGATCAAGGTTTTGAAATTATTTATTTTTTTTTTTTTTTCTTTGAAGTTATTGCAAATAGTGTAATGAATGAATGCTACTTCAACTTGAATCATATTGCCTTTTTGAAGCAACCACTAAGACTAAAGCCATCTACATCATGGTCCTGCTGTTATTACTGGTACACATTCTGTCAAAAAAGTACCGGTAAATTTAATAATTAAAAAATCCGCTTAACAAAATTGTCACAATTATTATGCGCCTAAGTTAGCACAACTGTCTTCTACACTGAAGCGGAATTTGGGTGCGATCTTCGATTTGCTTTGTTTACAGTCCACGATTTTTTCGGTTCATTTCAAGAGTATTCTGCAATTTTACAATGCATAGAAATACCGAACACAGAATTTGTATTAAATTAGATATAGCTAATGGAATTTTATGTACCGAATCTCTGAAAATGTTACAAAAACTTTTCAGTGAATCTGAAAATATGCAATTTTACAATGCATAAAAATATCGAGCACAAAATTTGTATTAAATTAGATATAGCTAATAGAGTTTTGTGTACCGAATCTTTGAAAATGTTACAGAAAGTTTTCAGTGAATATGAAAATATGAGTAGTACAGTAATTTCAAATGTGGTTAAGATTTGATGAAAAATTTGCCTCTATTTGATAGACCATTAACGCTTTTAACTGAAAATAGAACAAATAAAGTGAAGAAAATTGCGACTGATAATCACCGCTTAGGTTTAAAGACCTTTCTCTGTTTGACACATTTTACATGATGGTTTCGATAGTGAAATGCATGGCGGCCTGACTAATTCCAAATAGCCTATCTTTTCTTCATAAATTTAATTCTTGATGAATATGAATTTACGTACTCGTATTTAACATGCAAACCAGTCAAACTAACCATGAAAAACAGAAATATTACACATTTGAACAGATCATTTTGAACAAATTTTTGGGGAAACTCAACAAGTATTATCGAACAACCACCATATTCTCTTGATATGGCACCGATTGGTTTCTTTCTCATTTCGAAATTCAAATCGTGAGTTCAACCAATAAAAAAAAATAAAAGAAAGTCTGGTCTTTCCCGGAAATTATGTTTTATAATTAAGATCATTCTTTGAAAAAAGTTCATTATTTCAGAAAGAAACTGCTTTGAAGGCAATGCAACAAATTTGAATGAATAAAATATATTTCCAAAACCTTTTTGACGGAATGTAAGTTGTTGCGCTTATATTAATCGCTGTCGGTATATAACTGGATGGCTCATAGAATGGCGAAAGCCATAGGATGGCGTCAAGTAGGCATGTATACTTCATTAAATATGAATCAAAATGAAGACATTCGGCATTGTTTTGCATCATGATGCAGGACTGACAAAATCTGTCCATTAGTGTATCGAATGTATCGATGTTCCAAATATGATGCTTCTATTAATGCCACATAACACCAGAAGGTGTTTTGCCTTCCTAATGTCTAAACTTCACAGGAAATCAGGCTTCAGACTTTAGAAATTTAGGAATATTTTAAAACTTCTACATTCACAATATTCCTTCTTCCAAATTGTCAATTTTTGCGCTAAAGATATTTTCTCGTGGACAAGCAGAAATCACTTTTTTCCTAAGTTACTTTCCTATATGAAAAATTTCTATGTGGGTAGGTTTTACTAAATAAAAAGTTTCTTTGAAGCCACTATAAGGATGGTTTATGGATACAATTATTTTGAATAAAAAGTTCATGCAATAAGACTTTTCTTCTTAGAAAGTTTTTGCGAAGGTACATTTCTATATTAAAGTTTATACAAAAGATAATTTTCTAAACGAACATTTCTAACAGACACTTTTCTTACATAAAAATTTTCAATTAATATACCTGTCTGTAAGAAAAATTCCAGAAGAAATTTTTCTTAATGTACAAAGAGATACTTTTACATATTTATTAGGTAGGCAACTAAGTTCACGCGGTTTTTTTTTTTTTTTTTTTTTTATAAAAATTAAACTTTATTATGAAAACATTTTTACAAATAATTCATTGAAATTATTGCTCATCGTTGATTACTAATTTTTCCCATCTTTCTGGCGAAGCTCCAATTCGGTCCTGGTAAAACTATATATCAGTTGAGACTATCCACGAATCCAACCATTCCTTGAAATCGTCATATGAGTGGAATTGCTGGTCAGCCAGATCGTGTGCCACCGAACGAACCAAGTGATAATCGGAGGGCTCAATATTGGGAGAATATGGCTGATGAGGTAAGACTTCCGATTCCAGCGTTTCCAGGTAGGTTTTAACGGTCTTGGTCATGTGAGGACGAGCCTTTCCGGGTATTGTGAGAGTTTCTCGCACAGAGCTCGGCTCAATCGCATTAATTGAAGTTGGTACCGATCGCCAATAATGGTTTCGCTTGGTTTCAATAGCTCGTAATAAATAACATCGACCTGGTCCCACCTAATACAGAGCATCGGCGGAGGAGATGACGTAGAAGCATGGCCGGCCAGCTCCAGCCATCTCCTTCCTTTGGATTGCTGTAATGAATCCATTTTTTACCACACATTACAATACGATGTAGAAACCCTTTTCTTTTTTGTCGTTGAAGCAGCGGTTCGCAGGCGTAAAATCGACGCTCAAGGCCCCTTGGCTTCAATTCACAAGTAACCCAAGTTCCTTGCTTTTCAATCATTCTCAACACATGCAATCGCTTGCAAATGGCTTGACGGGTAACTTATTATATTGAAGCAAGTTCTTCCCGCGTCCTCATCAAGCAATGCCGTCGATTCAGTGGCTTCAAAGGTTTTTTGTCTTCTTTCACGCAAATGGCTGTCAACATCAAAATAACCGTTTTTAAAGAGCCGGAACTATTTTCGATATGTTGTTTCACTTAAAGCAGCATCGTAAATGTTTTGAAGCTCTCGATGAGCTTCAGCCGCCGTTTTCTTCGATTGAAAGAAAAAAATCTATACTTCTCCCATATGACAATTAGTTGGCTCAACATCATATAAATTCACACAACCAAAAGAATATGACGTCAAAATAAAATCACTATTGTGTCGAGTCGGTATGTCTACCATGTGTCTAAGCTTGGCTCATGATGTTTAGATAATGGCAAAATCGACTAGCACTTACAGCTGGTGCCATCTACTGGCAAACAGTGGGAATGCAGCTGTGCACCTAATAAATTTTCTATAAAACACAGCGAAAATATTTATCTGAGTTCCTACAAGGTATTCTGTAATGGAAGTCGTGAAGTTTTTTAAACGAAAAGTTGAAATTAATCCCATTATCCCTATTTGAGGCGTTTTCGTAGATATTTTTCAAGATGTGAAGTGCCTTCAAAGTCGCTGCATGTGAGTATACTTTTTTCTAGTGGGAAAAGTAATAGTTTCGATGATCTCTTCATCGGTCGGTTGGGAGCCCTAAAAAGAAGTTATTGAAAAAGGCAGTGCAAGAATTAGCTTAGGCTATATATAAAATGACATCCCAAATTCTGGGCCATGTTCAATTCATGGTGTTGTGCCCGGTATTATGGCGCCTATTCAAAGGTGAGACCTTGCAATTGTTATACTTGATTTCAAGTTGTCAAAGGCTTTTTCCAGTAATTTGTTTAAATATGCCTCCATATTATACATATCTAGCTCTCTCTAGCTAGGATAAATGCCGCTGGAAATATAAATTGCTGTGGAAATATTGTCGTGAAATATCTTTAAATAACGTATTCATGTTAAACGGACGTAAGTTAATACTTTTTGCTTCCCTTTTCCTGCCCTTACACGTAGATGTTCATGTGGTTTCACTATCATCCTTAAGTTTCGTTCAGGATTCCATGGAAACATAAAGCTTATCCTGAAATAACCTTTAAAATACTTAAACCACTCTAAAATCCCGCCACAAATAATCACATTATGAAATGGCTATTTCAAATGATCTCTTATTGTAGCTAACCGTGTTACACCAATACACTTACATGTATTTAAACAACATCCGACTTGTTGTGAGGTGAAGTGTATTCAAGATGGTGTGTAGTACTTCACAAACACGATTTTATTTCCGTTTCCTGTTTTACTGCAATTTACATTTGCAGTTAGTATGTCATTATTGCTCTTGTTGAAATGGTAGTTGGAAAACAAAACCATTAGAAATATAAACAAATAAAATTAAATTACCCTTTGTACGTATATGATAGGGTTCTAATTAGCACACCCGAAATTGAGTCAGTTTGAATAACACTGGGTGTGCAGTCTACTGTATAGTAGAACTCTATAGGTGGTGTATTTGGAACTACGAAAAAGGCCTTAAATACCCGCTTGCATGTGATGAATATTTTCTTGCTCATTTCAGCTTCATACAGGATTATAATTGTTAACTGTTTCCCAATAACGACAACCGAATGAGCAAATAAAGACGAAAATTGAATCCAGGCGTCTGCAAATGTAAAATAAGTTTAAAGTCATAATACTCTAAAAGAGTTGGTCATGCACAATATTTATTTCGTTGCTTTCGTTTTAGTGGTTATGATGTCAAAGATGTACCGTATTTTTGGAGGCTATATTTCAGAAATGTCTATAAAATAGAGGAAATCGTTATGTTCGACCATCATATAAGCATTGTTTCGATTGCCTACGAGCTAAATATTGTATAAAAAGCCTTTCTAAACCTTTTGAATAAGGCAGCTTACTGAGATGTTCTTGATATATGGGCGCCACACGATTTGAAGTGAAAAAGAACCGCAGGGATCGAATTTTTCTCTAGGTACACGCACGGCTAAACAATAGCAAAATTGACCTATTCCTGGAGCTGATGTTGACTGGTGATGAAAAGCGTGTCGTTTAAAACAATGTCAAAGAAAACTGGTTGTCAAATCGCTCAAAGCATTTACCCCGAAGCGGCAGGAGATGGATTGTGTACCATCAGGCCAACGACAGGCCACACACACGTCGAGGGTAACACGCCAGAAGCTTCGAAAGCATGGTTGGCAGATACTTGTGCTTCCACCTAGCACCAGGCATTTATCTTTAGTTCCTTTATAGGCGACTGAATTCATCTCAAATGAAGCTTGTGAAAATTGGCTATCACAGATATCTGGCAAGCGGCATAAGGATTACTACGAGACTGGCGTAATGGAATTATCTTAAGAATTGCAACAAGTTATAGTGCTAAACTGTGCATGTAATGTAGCGCCGTTCAAATACCTGCCGCAGATTCACAGGATGGCACGGATCCTGGAGGTCTAATTTTCAATAACTTTGCCGCATAGTATCGCCAGAAATATGTTGACTTAGAGCTGTGACTTCAGAAAATCTTAGATAAAAAAAACTAGCAGGGACAATTCGCATGACCTTGGTGCCCAATTCACGTCACATTCGCGAAAACTAACCCTGCCTCCAGGTTCTTCATGGGGATTTTCATTGAAGCGTTCACTAAGCGGTACGTAGCACCTTACTTTTGGAGATATATATCGTCCACGTGCACATCATTTAATTTGATATTGATATATAAGATATTTGATATATAAGATATTGGTTACCATTGTTGTGTAGAACTCAGCTTTCACGGTAATGGCCTCACCAACGTCGTTGTCGAGGAAGTGCGGACGAATGATGACGATGAGATCCTCACCAAATAGCCATTTTTTGTTATCTGAGAATTGGCATCGTCGCTTGTATTTCAAGTTGATTTTTTAACATAACCATTTGTCCGAAAATGCGCCACGTCTCTGACGATGATATTTCAATCACAGCTTATTGTAGTCTTCCAAAAGTTTTGAAACTTATTTAGCAAATACGTGCACATCATTTGATTTGGGCTTGATTATTTACTTTGACCTCCTAGGTTATTTTGGATCTTTTGTGGGTACAGAATCAATATCTGAAAAAAAATTTGCCACGATTAAGTCTGCAAAAGTGGGAGTTCTGCCAAAAAATTTGAAACCTAATCAGGAAATACGCCCACATTATTTGATTTGGGCCAAAATATATTGGTTATCATTGTTGTGTGGAACTCAGCGTTCATGGCGATGGCCTCACCAATGTCATTGTCGAGGAAGTGCGAACCAATGATAACGACGAAATCCTCAACAAACAGCAATTTTTTTTTGTTATCTGATAAATCCCGTATGGATTGGCGTCGTCCCCTCTAGTTCAACTTGTTTCGACTTCGTCCAGAAATGTGACTCGTCTCTGAAGATGATTTTTCGACCAAAATTTATTGTCTTCTTTCAAAAGTTTCGAAGCCCTATCAGCAAACACAAGTCATTGTCTTTGATTAGGTCAGTTCGATCTTCTGTGAGTGCAGACTCCAAGCTTCGAGACAAAATTGCTAAAGATGAAGCCTGGGATTGTGCGAGTTCCTATGCACGGCGACGAATCGATTGCGTTCGTTTCTACTGCACACTTTGACCGACAGCTATGCTGTTCTTGGCCGATCGAGCGTTTCTTTGACTCAAGGGTGTTTGCTTATGTCATAACGAAACAAACGTTGAGGAGTTAACTTTGAAGAGCCACCACCTCTGCCATAAAATGAGCGCAATGGTTGGCCTAACGGACATCTTTTTTATTAGTAAAGTTTTAACATTTGCCTGAGCTGATCAACCGTGTAGCTTGACATGATGATTTCGCAATAAATGGTACAAGTGTTGAAAGAACACTGAGTACGCCCATTATTCCGAAGCAAAAGTCAGTCTTTCTTTGGACAAGTTTTTCTCTGATGGAGCCATTTCACAGGTCATTGTGTAAAGAAATTTATGTCAATCTATCTTAAGGCAAGCGGACATGTCTGATTCTTTGGTTATACATCATAGGCGAACTTGGTCACTTCGTTCACTTCACTTCACTTCACTTCACTTCACTTCACTTCACTTCACTTTACTTCACTTCACTTCACTTCACTTCACTTCACTTCACTTCACTTCACTTCACTTCACTTCACTTCATTCCACTTCACTTCACTTCACTTCACTTCACTTCACTTCACTTCACTT
>JAHXMU010018896.1:0-14468 GCA_019455685.1 Philornis downsi
AGTCAGAATTGATGCGTTCTAGTATATTTTTTTAGGGGTCTTTATACGATTGAATTTTTGAAGAAATCATACCTATACAATCATGTAAAAGTTACGAAATGCATCATGTGAATGAAGATGGAGGTTATTTACAGTCTACCATTTTCAAAACCAATTAGTTATGTGAAATAAAATTGAATTTTCTATACAATAAAAAATGGATGAAATACATTGACTAAAAAAAGTTATTTGAATTTTGAATTGTAGTGCGCCACCCTGTAACAGCTCCCATGCAGCATAAGTGAGCATACCACTCACTCACTGGTATTGAGTTAATCCATGCCAAAAATCATGCACGCATTCCATTTCTTCACCAAATCGTTATAAAGAGCGTTAGCAGCACTCGTATGATAAGACATTCCGATCACCTGTTCCATTGTAGACGGACTTAACGCTACTATTGTAAGATTCGACGTGTCTACACTATTGTTGCCTTATCTTAACATATAAAAGGCAATCCTCGTTTCAAAATGGTATCACAGACATCACCCTCAGCCAGGGGAATAAGAAGTAAAAATTCTTAATTAGCGGAATTCAACTCTTTTTAATTGGTGTTTACATATATATTGCCAACATTAAGTGGGTGCTCCAATTTAATTAATTTTAACAAAACTTTTTGAAATAAATATTTGGTTGAATGAAAAGGTTACAACATGGGTTTTGATTTTCACAACTTTATTCATAACTTTCTCATATTTTATGATACAGCCACAGATCGTTTCTTAGTTAGTGTGGCCTAGTCGGTGAATCATGTATCACAGAATTAATTGTTTCAAAATTAACTGTTTTTTTTTTCAGTCAACTTTCCGTCGAAATTTTCTTCACTTAAAAGCGGTCGATAGCTTTTGAATGCTCTGCACAACTCATATACACCTGTTGTGGTTAAAAGCGATTCACCTTAAATCTTCTGTAATATTTTAAGCGAAATTTCATTCGAAATACAAAATCTGAAAGAAATTAATTATGTGTTCGATATTTCTGTGGTCACAACCCATAACAGCCTAAGTCTGTTTTTCAATATTTTCTGTACAGGAGTTTAAAGTTTTGAATCTTCACTGAAAATCAGGAGAAGGTGTTTTTTGGAAAACTTTGCTACAGATTCCAAGGAAACGAATTTCTTTACTTAGTTGTTAACAAAAAATTGTTGTTTATTCTCGCAGTCAAAAAATATTATCGAAAAAGACACTTAGGCTCTTATGAATTGTTGAACGAAAGAAAGTCAAAAAGTTCAAGTTGAGTTAGGCTATTATTCCAGATTAAATAAAAAACTTTAAGTTTGGAGAAAGACCTTAACTCAATTTATGTTTATCAAAAAACGAGATTGTAATTCGGAATAAGAGCTTAACTCAAGTTAGGAAAAAAATTGTTTCTTTATTTTTTTGGATTAACGACCTAAGTTGATTTAGGCAATGATGAAAAAATAATGTTTATATTTGTTGTAATCCTAAATTGACTTAGACTTAGTTATGCCAAAACAGTCATGTAGAAAAATAACTTAAGCTATTAGGTTTTTTAGGATTAATTGCCTTCCTAGAAGAAATACAAACATGAAAAATGTAAGGCAAATAAATTTAGATACGGTGAATACGATGGTGCTAATAACTCAATTGTGTCCTAACTCGAGTTAGGCTGTTACGGGTTGTGACCACAGATTTGTGTTCATTGTAAAAATCGACAAATAGACTTAAAATTCTATTAACGAAATCGAGCGCTGGAAGCGAACGGAATATGAGATCCTGCTCAAACTCCGCGTCATTACAGAAGGCAGTTGTGCCAATTTCGCAGCGAAAAGACTGTTAAGAATCCCTTTAAACATCAATGATCATTTCCCGCTAGTTTTTCACAGAAAGCAGAAATATCGACTCTGCTCGTTTTTCCAATAAAATACGTATTTTTTTGGTATATTTCAATAGTCACGCCCACAATTAGGACAATTCTTTAAAAACTCATATAAGCTGGAATAGCTCTATATTGTTTCTAACAACTACCACCATATATCGTTTCAGTTTAATGAACAAATGGTATTGAAAGGTTTAGTCCTCGTATGAAAATTTGCTTTTCTACTGGACCGTTTTCGTTCACTTATAAAATCTGAGATTTATTGTGCAGAGGACGATAACCGATTAATTATTTGATTTTGGGATGCATCAGAAATGTTTTGTTCTAATAAATGAAATATGCTTTTGAATAGTTTTCTACTGAAAATTAGCACTTTTAACTATACTTCATTGAACACGCCTGTTATTGGTGTATTCTTTTAAAAGAATATATAAATTGTAAAAAGTATCGTATTTATGCATTACAGTCATAGTCAAAAGTATTTACATAAAGCTTAATTTTGAGCAGTTTTTCTAAAATGGTTTTGTTAGTTGTTGTTTTCGAACCTTTTTGGAAAGTGCTGTTGTTTTGGGATGTGTGAAGTGTACGAAGACAACAACAGAGAAATCAAAGAAATTAATGTTATCTTTCATATTAAAACAAGCCATAGAATTTTTGTCATTTGGCTTCAAAAATATTTACACATACATTTAATTTGCGTCAAAAGCTTTTACACCGTATTAGAAATTAGTTCATTACTCAGAAAAGTTATAGTATTATACGAAAATCAATTAATATTCGGTTTCACCATCTTTAGGATCGACAAGTACTTGGAATCTGGCATGAAGTGATTTTATCAAATTATGAAAGAACGGAATAGTTAGGTTTGCCCACATTTCTTTAAATTCTTTAATTGAATCATCCCGGTTCTCTATTAACGGTCTGAGATTGTTTCGCAAAATTGTTTCAGCGATGTTGAGATCCAGGTTTTGAGGTGACTAAAGTAGAACACTCTGATTAATGTCGCCTAAAAGTTTTGTAGGCAAACATCCTTCGTGACATGAAGCATTATCATGTTGTAAAATCCAATCGATAGTGGGAAAGAGATTGTTGGCTGTTGGAAATACATGATTATTAAGAGTATTCCAGTATCTGGCTTGATTCAGGTTACGTTCAATAAGCCCGAGTTTTCCATATTCTTAAAATGATACGCTTCCCCAAAACATAATTGAACAATCCCCCGAATCGATTTGAAGGCTGTATTGCCTTTCTATGTAGATTTTGTGATTAATGCATGAATTTTCTTCCAAATGAAACGTGGAACTGAAACGACGACTCACCTGTCCACAAAACATTATGATAAAACTCAATTGAAATGCCAGACGTTTCGATTTATTATGTCAATCACCTGGCGGACGACATATGTTTTAATTTGTATGCCTTTTAACCTCCATCGCAACATCGTTTCATTTACTCTTTTTCCAATTAATTGTTTCGAGTTTGCTGCGATGACAACAGGATTCAACGATCGATTCTCTTTTACGACTCACATCAATTTACTGCTCTCTCTAAGGTTTACAACTGGCTTCCGTTCTGTCCTTTTTCTATTGGACAAATTTCCGTAAAACCGTAAAAGGTTTTCCATGAAATTCCGTAAGATTTTGCAAGTTCAGAAGTTGAAGTACCATTCTTAAATTTGGTAACAACTTCTGCCCGTATTTCAATACTTCGTTCTTTTAGTAATTTTATATTAAAAGCAGAAGCATAACTAATGATTTGTATGGTTTGTAAATTCTTTTGACGCAAAAAAATGTGTGTAAATAATGTTGACGTAAAATGATGCAAATATAGGCACTCAAATTTGCATCACATATTAAATTTTTTTATTGGAATCGATAAATTGGTTTTTGCAATTTAATTTTTAAAGATAATTTCATGTAAATGTTGTCCACGGCTCCGTCTCAAAATGTCCATTCCGAAGGTCCAAATTTTCGTCACTTTTTCGAGCATTTCGGCCTGTATTTCACGAATAACACATGTTATGTTATCCTGTAAGGCTTCAATAGTGTTCGACTTGTCCACATAAACTAACGGCTCGACATAACCCCACAAAAAATAATCAAGAGGCGTTAAATCGTAAGATTTTGGGGGCCAACTCACAGGGCCAAATCGAGAGATAAGCTGCTCAACAAATTCATTCCTCAACATATACATTGTTTCACGAGCAGTGGGGCATGTTGCATCGTCCCGATGAAACCACTTGTCAACCAAGTTCAACTCAGCCAATTGGGGCAAAAAAAAAAAAAAATCGTTTATCATGGCTCGATATCGTTCGCCGTTGACGGTAATATTTCTTCCACGGTCGTCTTTGAAGAAAAATGGACCGATGACGCCAGCAGTCCACAAACCACACCAGATTGTCATTTTTTCGGGATGCAACGGTAATTCATGTATGGCATGTGGCTGTTCATCACTCCAGATGCGACAGTTTTGCTTGTTTACGTATCCGTTCAGCAGGAAATGAACACAATTTTTCGATAAAAGAGCGGATTTTCATTGAGCGTTTGTAAAGTCCATTCACCAAAAATTGGACTTTGTGATAGGGCATTCGTCATTCCATGATGAAATGGCAGAGTATACTGTACACTTTTCACTTTGACAGATGAAGTTTGGACGCCATTACCAACCAGAGTTGCCAACCTGAAAAACTTAAATCTTAGAAATTCACCCTATACAAGCGGTGGTTTTAATATGAAATGTTGCGTTAATTTTTGTTATTGTTTTCGCACATTCCAAAAACAACAGCACTTTTTAAATCAGTTTTCAAACAACAACAAACGAAGTCGTTTTTGAATTTGTGTAAGTACTTTTGGTAATGGCTGTATTTGCTTTACTCTACAAAAAAAAAAAAAAATAGAAAAATTTAAAAAAAATTATGAAATGTTACCATTTTTCTGAAGGTAGGTTTAGACTATGAATGACCGACCTTTCTACTGAGCTGAGCGGTTTAGTCCATGTTTGGCTAACTTTTTTCTACTGAGCTGATGTAGCCCAATTGTCCCCCCAATGACTATAACATAGTTTAGGCAAACTTTCAGCCTTTTAGCAGTTTCGCTTTAAATTGACTGTATCTTGTTTGGAATGACTCGCTGTAGGGCGGACGGACCCGGTGAAATTGAAAAAAGATTTTTGCTATGATCACAAATATACAATATTTATGTATATACACATAAATATATAGGGTGGCGCATAAGCAACGCTAAGATTTGATCAGTGAATGACATGTTTTGTTTAAGTCTGTCATCAAAAGCTTGTCCTCTCAACATCTCCTCATCCGCATCGTCAATTAAGGTCGCTTCAATGCCGAGCTGAACATTGCAGACATCCACCTCGCCCCCGTAAACCTACGTACAGTCCACTCTAATTTAGACATACAGCTCTTCAAAAGCATAACTGCAACGCTCTCAGAAGACACTTTCTCCCCTACCGGTACCCCGAGTACAATGGTATTCACAAATCGACGGTTTGTCACATAGTTAACGATAGAAACGTCCAAACAGTTCATAAAGATGGAAAACCCCGTGTAACAACTGCACGTGAAGATCGGAAAATTGAGATTAAGATTTTTTTACAAAATTTCCAAAAGCTGTTCCCAGAGAAGCTAAAACAGAAATTCCCGTAGATGCGAGTCTTTCCACTATAAAAAGCAGAGCCCGAGATTACGATCTCAGAGGCTACAGATGCACCAAAAAAACCATCGTAGAGATCGCCTCAACTTTGCTCAAACACATCTTAACTGGACTCAACAGCAATGGAAAAATGTGTTGTGGTCTGACGAGTAAAAATTTAAGCTCCGAGGATCAAATGCAAGATCAAATGTTGTGGTCTGACGAGTCAAAATTTAAGCTCCGAGGATCAAATGCAAGATCAAATGTTGTGGTCTGACGAGTCAAAATGTAAGCTCCGAGGATCAAATGCAAGAGCCAATGTTCGACGACGTCGGGAAGAAAAGTTTAATCATAGAAAATATGTTGTGGGGATGTTTCTCGGGATATGGAAAACGTCTAATTCACCACATTACCGATGCAATGACAGCCACAATCTATAGAGATCTTGTGAGCTCAGTTATGCTTCTATGCGCTGAATGGGATATGCCACTATCGTGGACATTCCAGCACGACAACGATCCCAAATACACAGCTAGGGTTGTTAAAGGCAACTCAAATCAAGGTTATGTCGTAGCCACCTCAATCTCCCGATCTCAACCCGATTGAGAACATGTGGATGATTGTCAAACGTAATATCGGAAATGTAGTATTCCGAAATGGTGATGAGTTTTTCGTCGAATTGGAAAAAGCAGTGGAATGCCATTTTAAGCGATTACATTGTATATGTAAAGCTTATTTCCCCAATGCCTGAAGAATGTTCGGAAGTAATAAAAAACAACGGCAATGCCACGAAATATTAAACACTTAATATTGTTTTTCAAAGTTTTTTCTTATGAGTTGCAAATACAGGGTGGCGCAATAGAACGTGCATATTTAAATAATAGATTAAAAATAAATACAAAAGGTATGGTTAAAATAAATCTAAGGCATTGTAGAGTAATAAATGGAGTTTATTTTTCAAAAACAACATCATCTAAATGGTGACCCTTTCTACGATGGCACTCCTCTAATCGCAAACGAAAATTATTGAAAACTTTCTTCAGTAATACCGGTGTAATGGTTGCCATTTCACCACGGATATTCTCCTTGAGCTGAACGATGTTTCTTGGATTATTACTGTAGACTTTGTGTTTGAGGTATCCCCACAAAAAAAAAAGTCAAGAGGCGTCAAGTCTGGATTACGTGGGGGCCATGGGATATCACCTCTTTTCGAAATCAGTCTGCCAGGGAACATCTGCTTCACCACCGCCATGGAGTCATTTGATGTGTGACAGGTAGCTCCATCTTGTTGGAACCAAGTTCTGGAATTCACTATTCTTGAACTTTTAATTCGTCCAACATCTCAACATAGCGTTCCGTATTAACCGTGACGTTTTGGCGCATTTTCGAAGAAAAAACGACCAATTATTCCTCTGCCAGAGATTGCTGCCCATATTGTCACTTTAGGACTATGCAATGGTTGCTGGTGTTTGATTTTGGGATTTTCACTGTTCCAGTAACGACAATTTTGACGGTTTACGAACCCATTCATAAGGAAATGAGCCTCGTCAGAGAAAAGGATATTGTCAAAATTGGAAAATCGATTAAGCATTTCATTAGCAAATGCGAGCTTTGCTATGAAGTCAGACTCTTTCAATTCTTGTGTTAATTGCAGCTTATATGGATGCAGTTTAAGATCCAATGTTAAAATTCGTTGCAAACTTCGTCGCGATAATTGTAAGACAGACGATCTCTTGCGAGTTGACATTTGTGGATTTCCTCGTACTGACTCCATAACTCTCTCAACATTGTCTTCGGTCCTAGATGTTCTTGGGCGACCATTTGCTTGTGGTTTAAATGTTGAACCGGTCTCCTCAAAACGCTTTACCCATATTTTAATTAAATTAGCACTCGGAGCTTCACTAATTCGCCGTAGTCCATATTCAGCACAATATATAGTCGCCTAGTAGCAATATATGAACGAGAGTTCTCGTAAAATGCGCGCACGCAAAATGTGCGACGCTTCCCGTCGAAGTGATTCATAGCGACTAAAACTCCATGAGCCCGCCAATCCAACGACGTAGGCGCCCCCTCGCCCGTGCCTTTTCTACCCCGCAAAAAAAGATGATGCAATATGCACGTTCTATTCCGCCACCCTGTATTTTGAACGCTTGAATTTCGACTTATTTTGTTAAAACTGTTTTTGTTTTTGTTTTAAAGTAATGAATATTTTTAATTTTGTACTATATTAAAAAAGAGAACTGAATTTTATAAAAGAAGTGTTTTGATTAAAAAAATTTAGTTTTCGTTAAAATTTCATTTATGTTGCATATGTTTTGACTACCACTGTATATATATAGAAGTTTTATTTTGTTTTAATTGTAAAAATAAAACTTCTAACTGCCGGCCAGCTGCTTTCTCACTATCATCACGTCGTATGACTCACACAGTTAGATGACTTATACACCCCACCGGACGTACTTATATTAATGCGCCCACCACAGAAAGGGCGATGTACTAATTTTGTCATGTCGTTTGCAAGAAATAAAAATACTCAAATATGTCAAAATTAGTACATCGCCCTTTCTATGATGATGGGTATAAAAAAATTTATTAATATCAGTAGGTTGTAACTATATAATTGGTCGTATTAATGTATGGTCAGTGGCGTGTATGCGTCATCTTACTATGTGAGTCATAAGACAAGTGATGATAGTGAGAAAGCAGTTGGCCGGCAATTAGAAATTTTATTTTGTCAATTCCAGAATTTATTAAATTATTAAATACAAAATGAAACGCAAAATTATAGAAAGTCTTTCCGTATCCTTCAATAAGCTGTTTGTGCACATTAATATTAAAAAATCATTAACTTTCGCAAATGAATTAAATTTATATGTATTATTTCTTATCAGCCGAATACTTTATTTTGTAGAATTTTTGTACTATAAGTTCCTGCTGCTCGCTTTACAACACTGTTAAATATGCGATAGGCAAACCACTGTTCCCCATTCAGTGCTGTTTAGGAATATAATTATATCCGGATTCTTTGAGTCGAAATTATTTGTCTGAAGTAAAAACTTTGCTCATGAATAACTGCTACAACTGCTTAAACATTTATTTGTTGTATTTATGTGCATTCGCACAACTATATGTACACAAATGCGTGTGAGTCTGAGTGTATGGGTGATTATGGCAATGTGAAGAGATGAAAATACTTGTTCCAAATAATTCTTTGACATGCTCTTGAGCCACAATTATACAGTTTTGCGGCCTACCAAGGCCACCACATACAGTGAGCCTACAATATTTGTATGCAAATATACTGCGGCAGGGAGGACAACAGTTTCTGGAATAATAAAAAAAAATTATTATTTTCCTTGGACTAGCATCTGTATTTGGGATATCTAACAGCGAATATGTTAAAGTGCCAAATGCCCATATTATATGTTAAAGATCCTTTTTTGACACAGTAAGATCACCAGATTTTCAGATTCAGGCCTAAATTGCTGTGTGATTTTCCATTTTATGTCTTTCTAAGCCTAGACCTGATCAAGAATATCTATGAACTTTTTTTTTTGAATCCTCACTTTCAATAACGGAACAAATCTTCTGGAGGGTTTTCCTGTTGTGATTTCAAATATAACCGGTGAGTAGAACATTTTCAGTTGTAAACTGGTTAATATACATGCCAATTGTGTTTGACCATGGGTTCCAGATGTATGGGGTAATTTTTTTTTTTTGGTAATGGCGTCCAAACGTCATCCGTCAAATTGAAAAGTGTACAGTGTGCTCTGCCATTTCATCATGGAAAGACTAACAAACGAGCAATGATTGCAAATCGTTGATATTTATTATCAAAATTCGTGCTCTGTGACAAATGTGCATCGTTTGATACGACCATTTTATGGTCGTCATAATCGACCTGCTGAATCAACAATTCGTGCTGTTATCTCCAAATTTCGCAGCAAATTTACTTTGCTGGACATAAAACCATCGACTCACATGCGTAGACTCCAACTAAAATCTGTCAGATTTATATTTTACAAGATATTTTCACGACTCGAAATTATTTTTTTTATTTATTTTAGATTTAAAATTTTTTTTTTAGAAATTTGCTTGTTGTTTCAGGTCAAAATTTAAGCGATTTGGCCTGTTGGGCGCTGCGTTTTTGAGTTCTATTTTAGAAATTTTTATATGTTTTCGTCGAAGATTATTGGAAAGAAAAGCGTACTATTTGCGAAAGTTTTAAGCCAAAAATTGTTGAGGAAAAACATGTTTTCATACATTCGAGAATTCATTGTATTCAGTGTATGCAGTGTATGGGCATATTATTATTGTAATTGACTTCCTTTTCTCCTAAAGCCTTTTAATACTCTACTATAAGGCACAATATTAATATTTTATTATATTAATTACATTATAAATGCTATAAAATTGAAAATGATGTATACAATTTTCAAATTTGCCAGAAATTGTTTCATATTATGAAACACTGTGGACTTTAGCAATAATTGAGTCCTCATTACTGCTAAACAATATTGGAGGAAGTATTATTTATTATCAATTCGTGACGACGAATTCCTATAAAACAAACCCAAATTGCTGGCGATAGAAAACAGGGAAGTAGAAACGGGGTAGAAAACGAGGACGTAGCAAACACCGCAGCTGTTACGAAAAAAAAAGTTATTACATACTATACGCTAATTTATAATTTATTTGTCATACGAGTACATATAAATGTAAAGTATTTATGCTTTGTGTTTTGTTTTGAAATTGTAACAGTGCACAATGGAAGATTTCGAAAAAAAAACGTGAAACAAACACTACTGTGTCGGAAAAGTATTTAAATTATTCTAGTATATCAAAAAACAAGAATATTTTTTCTTGCTTGCTCCGTAACAGATATCTGTGTCAAATTTCATATCATAAATGTCTTTAGTGTTTTAGATACGCTTGGCTTTATAAGACGTACAAAGCGAATTCAGCGATTTTTACAATGTTTAACTTTGATGAGCAGAGGAGTTGCATTACATTTTATTTAAGAAGACTTTTAGTGGACAAATTTTGTCATCAAGATATGTCTACACGTGGCGGAAACAATTCAAAGAAGGTCGAAAACGACTTGCAGGCGAAAAGCGCCGCAGAAAGTCTCGTCCAACAAATCCGTGATTTGCTGCCCAAAAAATCGTCGATTTCAATTAGGTTACCTTGCTGATGATGTTGTCAATTCAAACGGATCAATAAACTCCATTTTAAATTAAATTTTGAGCTGACGTGTCAAATCACAATTTGACAACAAAATACTATAAATTATTTCGAAAAAAAAAATAGTCACTCTAAAACCTGTAAAATTAACAGTTTCTGGCTACAAAAACGTTACAAAATGCATTATTACGAGATATGAAACTTGGTTACACTCTTATACGTATAATCTAGGAACAATTAACCGATCAAGTTAAGAATGATCGAAAAGATCGTGACAAAACCGCTCAAAAGTCAAGGTTAAACTGACAGTTTTCTTCGATTATCACATTGGTGTTATGCATTAGGGTCCAACTGTCTACAGATAATATTAGTTGTATATTATGCGTTTTTTGCTAAAGGTATTTGTAAACAGATGAGGGATATATGGACAATAAACTTTTGGTTTTACACCAAGATAAGGCGATATCTTCAAATTTAAATTCAACTGATATCACTGTAAATTCAGCCACAATATTTGCCTGGTTTAGCAATGTGAAATTTATGGTAATTTCCAAAATCCAAAAAATCTGAGAATGTCATTTGCCAGAATACTATTTTAAGCAGGTTGAAAAGATTCAACATGAGTTGAATGAAATAAAATAGATTTGGAGGAATAAATAACGATTTGTTCTTGAAAAAATAAAAACTTGTCTTAGTGGACACGGTGGGGTGTAAAATATTTAAAATGCACCAAAATATTTGGCTTTTAACGGATTTCGATAAAGCATTTACATATACATAGTTAGCCTTAGTTTCGAATTTTTAATCTATATGTATAGTATTGAATGTGTAGAATTTATAAATTCAATAATGGCTTAAGTCTTTTACCCTGTCGGGTAAATACTTTAAGGTCCTGTCGGGTGTGATATGTGTAAAACTAAAGCCGATTCTAGCTAATCTGATTGGACCACATCAGAGTGGCTTTTGACCTGGTAAATCAACAACTGACCAGATATTCACACTACGACAAATTCTGGAGAAGGCCCAAGAAAAACAGTGCGACCTCTTCAATATATTGCGGGAGATGATTACGAGGAAAGCTGCAGTTAACGCGACTGGTACCATCTTTAACAAAATCCATATGTTACTCGCATATGCGGATGATATAGACATCATTGGCAGGAAACTTCGAGATGTTACTGCAGCTTTCTCAACCATCGAGAAGAAAGCAACGAAAGTTATTGGTTTCAACGAGCAAAGAGTCTACTCGTTTGGGACGCTGCGTGGACGTTGACAACTATAATTTTTGAGTGGTGGAAGAATTCATCTATCTCGGTTCCGCTGTAAACAAAACGAATGATGTCAGCATGGTGATAAAGACGATAGTATTGTTTACTAACAGATGTTACTATGGGCTAAGCACGCGATTCAATGATAAAGCCCTCTCTCGACAAACAAAACTCTGACTGTAGCAGATATTGGTTCCACCTGTCTTGTTATATAGTGCAGAATGAAGCGAATGAATCAGTACTGGCAGTTTTCGAAATGAAAATACTCCGCAAAATATATGGACTCATCATCGTTGACGGAGAGTATCGGCGTCGCATGAGCAATGAGCTGTACGAGCTATATGCCGACATCGACGTGGTCAAACGCATTAATATACAGCGATTGCGTTGGCTGAGTCATATTGTGAGGATGAACCCAAATGCTCCGACACGGAAAGTTTTCGACAACGAACTCAATGGACGGCGCAGAAAAGGGCGACCAAAACTTCGATGAAAGGACCAGGCTTTTGATATACTATCGAAACTTGGTGTGACGAATTGGGGAAGAGGCGCAAAAGATCGAAGCGCTTGAAATTATTTTCTAAGGGCGGCGTATAATAGATAAGGATGTCTATGATGTTTTTTTACCACCGCACCATACTTTGAAGTATGAATAGTAAATAGTACGAGGGAACTAAATCTGGCGAGCAAGGTTATTAAGTAACTTGAACGTTAATTTATTTATTTTGACCATCGCAATTGTCGAACAGTATGTGAACTGGAGCATTGTCATGAAGAAACAACACTTTCTTTTTCTCAAATCCGGTCTTTTTCCATAATTGCATCACCTAAATGCTGTAGTAAATCAGTATAATATTTACCATCAATAGAAATAATCTCATGCACATCCCTAAAAAACAGATGCCATGACCTTGTCTTGCCTTGCCTTGGAACCGACACGATTCTGCCATTTCAGGCCACTTCTTTAACTGCTCCATTGTCTCAGGTGTGAAGTGCTGGACCCATGTCTCATCCATGGTTATAAATCGAGGCAAAATTTCGGTTTTATTGTGGTGAAACATCGCCAAACACTTTACTGAAACATCTTCAGTTGTTATTCTAGTGAAAGCAAGCGCGGCACCCATTTTGTACACAGTTTTGCCATCGTGTCATCTTCGGTTAATATACGATGTGTGGCACTTTCTGAATTGCCTATCATTTCAGCTAGCTCACGCATCTTCAGCCGACGATTATCCAAAGCCATTTTATGAATTTTCCTAACCGTGTCTGACGTGGACGCCTCAACTGGTCTATCACTACGGCGTTCGTCTCGGCATTCTCTGTTATCCAATATTTTACACTCGTAAATGGAGCAGACCCCCTCAGAGTAGAACCTAGTATTGCTTGGAGGCCTTTCAAATGGAAATATTGAATTACATATCGGTGACCAATTTTTTTCATATTTACAAATTCACTGAAATCGTTTATTTTTAATGACTCACATAAAAATACTAAACAACTTGGCTCCTTGAAATTTAAAACATACTCGTATGTTGTATAAGGTTGCCACTTTTCAACTAAATACTTTTTTTTCCCAAACTACTGGCTCTATATATACGTCAGATCGGCTAGTTTTAAAACCGCCCTCATAGGTTGTGCTCCTTTTAGATAATTATAAAAATTTGATATATTTTTGACTAACTTTTTTCGCCATGGCTATGGACTTGACAACACTGACAAATTTAGGTATTTTTCTTTTGCAAATTTTAAGTTTAAACTGCTGCCACAGTTCGAGTTCAATTTTACTTTAGTTAATCTATTGATCGATGGGCTTTTCGGAGCATATCTTTCAGACTAAATTGGTCTTCAGTTATCTTTTTTTTGTTCAAAAAACCTTAAAACCCTTCAGGAAAACAAATAGACACAATTCTAATACGTTTACCTTCAAAGCTATGAGGAATCAGCGTCAAATTTGTTTGTAACTTTTTGGAAGAAGATTCGACTGTAACGATACAGACTTAACCAGTGCTGATACTTTAATTTGGCAGCACTATACACATTTTTTAGGCACTTTAGTTAGACCCTCACAATACAGCATTTCGGCACTCGGTCTTATCTCTTAAGCTGTTGAACACTTACACAGTGTCCGCGTGAAATGTCATCAAACGGTTTGGTTGTTTATGAGTGCCATATTTTTTCCCCGTTTTTCTTTCTCAAATACTCCACTGTGTGTCGATTAGTATCGTTGGAATGGGTGGCAATAAAATATGGTCTTCTCTACAATGTCTATGCAATATGGCCACTTTTATCACATTTTGCTCAATTTTTTTTTTATTAACTAACCTCGTTCCTTTCTAAAGTATTGGTGCATTTAAGTCTTTAAACATAAATTATGTTATATGGGAGTTTCGGGAAATCGAAGTCAGTGTTATATTCTATGACTTCACTTTTCATTTGTTTTCTGTTTTAATTGATTTACTGGTAATTAATTTGCCAGGTATTGTTTTTTTTT
>JAHXMU010018897.1:0-10912 GCA_019455685.1 Philornis downsi
AATTAAATTAAAATTTTTTCTATTCAATATTTGCATTTCTCTCATTCAGCGTCCGTTATTTGTATTACAATATGAAAGAGTACTTAGAAAAAATATTAATATATTCAATATCCACACAAATTAACACGTGGATTGAATACCCAAATAATAATATTTTTATGCTTGTTTCAATCTAATTCAATGACAATCTTGGGTGAGTTTTTGCAAATCAAAAGTGGTAACAAAAACTCCAAAGGATTTAAACACAGCTTAACAATTTTGAAAGCGTCCCTAATTTGTTGGTGCATTATAATTAATTATATCATTTGATGTAAATTTCACTCAATTTCATTCAATACATTCATTCTAGGATGTCATTGTAAATGTAATTTAAGGCACAAGAAATCTTAAAACACAGGGTTATACCTATAAAACCGCTGGTCTGGCAACGCTGTCACCTGCCTGTCGTCTGAAATGCTATTTATTTAGCTAAAGGTTTGCCATTTACGAATATGGATCGTTTAACAACGGAAGAATGCGTAAAAATAGTTAAAACTTACTACAAAAGTAGTGATTCAAATATGGGTACTTTTCGTGCATTACGGGGTTATTATGGTCGTTATAATCCACCCACTGTGCAAGAAATTAAGAAGATTATCAAGAAATTTGAAGAGACTAGAAACGCTACAAATGTGACCCGGCTTGTGCATCACCACAATGTACGCACTGTCGAAAATATGGCGTCTGTTAGTGAAAGTATGGCACATAATCTTAATTTGTCGATTCCTCGGCATTCTCAGCAATTGGGCCTAACTTGCGGCTCACAATGAGGTATTTTGCATTTGAATATTCACCTCCATCCATACAGAGTCCAACTCATGTAAAAATTAAAACCGGCTGACCATTCATTACGCCGTAGATATGCCGACTGAGTGTCAGAGCAACAGGCTTTCAGGCTATTTCAGGTGTGGAAATAGAAAATAGTCCGAGGCAGCTAAATCTGGCGGATAAGGTGCGTGATGAGCAATTCGGACATTAATTCCTAAAGTCACAGTTTGATAAATATTTATTGCATTTGATTAGTCGATTACTCGAAGTATTCGTCAGACACATCGGGTTGACCGCCTTTCAAATAATGACAAATGGCTGTATGCGGCATTGAACCCGGGATCATGCGAACGATAGTCGCGTGTACTAAACATTTTGCACCACTGACGATGAATGGGGATACCTTCTACCAATAGCGTTCAATATTGTTTAAATTTTGAGATTACTAAAAGTGAAAAAATCGTTTATACGCAAATGTATTCCTATATCAAAAAATGGAGCATTCAACTGAAATAATAGTTGGCGTTTCGAATTTTCTATAATTTTGAGAAAAATTATATCAACTACATTTGTCAAAAACATTCAAAATAGTCGTCAGGTGATAAAATTGTTAAAATAAAAATATGTCTATAGCTCGATAACGGATCGCTTAATACCGAAAAAACCACAATTTTGTCTCTAATGGTACCAATTTTTTTTTTAAATCGTTAAAAACAACAAATTCTAAGTTTGTGCTGAGAGATAATCACAGACGGTTAGCTGTTACATATACAAATTATGTATTGCTTAGTAGTATCACGGTGTGTTGCCTATCTTTATAGTTAGTTTCTAATAAAAATTTTGAGTCGGGTGCAGAGAAAGAAAAAGTGAAATAATACAGTGGAATAATACAGGGTGGCGCAATAGAACGTGCATATTTAAAAAATAGATTAAAAAATAAATACAAAAGGTATGGTTAAAATAAATCTAAGGCATTGTAGAGTAATAAATGGAGTTTATTTTTTAAAAATAACATCATCTAAAAGGTGACCCTCTCTACGACGGCACTCCTCTAACCGCAAACGAAAATTATTGAGAACTTTCCTCAGTAATACAGGTGTAATAGCTGCTATTTCACCACGGATATTCACCTTGAGCTGAACGATGTTTCTTGGATTATTACTGTAGACTTTGTGTTTGAGGTATCCCCACAAAAAAAAAAAGTAAAGAGGCGTCAAGTCTGGACTACGTGGGGGTCATGGGATATCACCTCTTTTCGAAATCAGTCTGCCAGGGAACATCTGCTTCACCACCGCCATGGAGTCATTTGATGTGTGACAGGTAGCTCCATCTTCTTGGAACCAAGTTCTGGAATTCACTATTCTTGAACTTTCAATTTCTGGAGCCAAAAATCCGTCCAACATCTTAACATAGCGTTCCGTATTAACCGTGACGTTTTGGTCCCGCGCATTTTCGAAGAAAAAAGGATCAATTATTCCTCTGCCAGAGATTGCTGCCCATACTGTCACTTTAGGACTATGCAATGGTTTCTGGTGTTTGATTTTGGAATTTTCACTGTTCCAGTAACAGCAATTTTGACGGTTTACGAACCCATTCATAAGGAAATGAGCCTCGTCAGAGAAAAGAATATTGTCAAAATTGGAAAATCGATTAAGCATTTCATTAGCAAATGCGAGCCTTGCTATGAAGTCAAACTCCTTCAATTCTTGTGTTAATTGCAGCTTATATGGATGCAGTTTAAGATCCAATGTTAAAATTCGATGCAAACTTCGTCGCGATAATTGTAAGACAGACGATCTCTTACGAGTCGACATTTGTGGATTTCCTCGTACTGACTCCATAACTCTCTCAATATTGTCTTCGGTCGTAGATGTTCTTGGGCGACCATTTGCTTGTGGTTTAAATGTTGGACCGGTCTCTTCAAAACGCTTTACCCATATTTTAATTAAATTAGCACTCGGAGCTTCACTAATTCGCCGTAATCCATATTCAGCACAATATAGTCGCCTAGTAGCAATATATGAACGAGAGTTCTCGTAAACTGCGCGCACGCAAAATGCGCGACGCTTCCCGTCGAAGTGATTCGTAGCGACTAAACTCCATGAGCCCGCCAAACCAACGATGTAGGCGCCCCCCGCCCGCGCCTTTTCTACCCCGCAAAAAAAGATGATGAAATATGCACGTTCTATTGCGCCACCCTGCATAAAAGAAGCAAAAGGGGACCTGTATTAGAAAGGGGAAGGGGGCTAAAACAGAAATAACCATTAAACAGAAATAACCATTAACAATACAATGGCTTAGACATTCATCCATCAATTTCTCGTTCCTTCTGTAGTTGGCAAAGTTGAATCTATCTACCAATTAGTGAGGAGCCTAACTTAAACTCCTTTCAATAATATTGTAGCCTATTTTCTCGCACTTCTAATCATTCTTGCCTCTCAGAAGAGTGCACATTTGGTTTTGAATAAATTCGATCTATTTAAATAAAAAGTATTTAATTTATATTCCATAAAAATATTGATCACATAAAACACACAAAATGTTGACTGTATTCAACAAGTCAGTATAGCTGTATTTAAAGTACAGACTGTTCCAGATGTCCCAAAACAACTACAGTGTTTCACAAAATGATAAAACGCATCAAAAATTGTGGTTCATTCCCTTGCAAATTATTTGTTATTAGAAATTTAAGGAAAACAAAAATAAGGAACGAAAGAGCAAAGCATAGACAGTGAAATAGTACCGTTACTTACTCTTTTTAGCGTTGTCTGGAAATGCACCGTTAAGTTTTCATTGAAGTGCAAGAATTTTGCGTATTTGCAAGAAGTTAATGAGGTAGGATTGCGTTATTTGGTGGTTTTTATTGATTTCAACTTTAATATTGACTAAATGAAATAACATGGGATGGTCTAGTTTGCTTAGGAAGAAAGAAAAAGGCTCCATCCTGGCCTTTTTAAAGTTCGGCCAAATTTCCCGCGAAATTGGTCGTAGCCGCGCGGTTATTGCCAATTTTTTGAAAAACCCGTAAAGTTGCGGTACAAAACGAAGCACTGGTCGAACTGCAATCTTCAATGAGCGAGAAAATCGGCGCATTGTAAACAAAGCAAGCAATTCATTTCATTTCATTTATTTAGTCTATGGATATTTAAGTTTCCTTACAGACTAGCAATAGTACATTGATAAATACGATTTAAATACTTAAACTGAATAAAATGTTTTTGAACTTATCTCGAGGTAGAGTATAATCAATTGAATTACATATCGAGTTATAAAGTCTCATAGATCTACGAAGAGGTTCATTGCAAGCATAGTTAGTAGAGTGAATATCAATATGGAACGGATATTAATAACGCAATAAGCGTGGAATAAATGGAATTAAAGATAATAAATCCGGACAATCAACAAATCCAGAAATTATGCCATGAAGAAACATAATTGAACAAATATCTCTTCTTGAGCTTAATAATTTTAAAGATAAAAGAAAACATCTGCTGGAATAAGATGTGATTGGAGTTGAGAACCGAAAACAATTTAAAGCAAATTTCATAAATATTTTTTGAATTCTTTCAATGCGATTAATATAAATTGTAGTTGTTGGACTCCAAATTAATGAAGCATATTCTAATTTTGATCGTACAAACGATGTATATAAAATCTTTTTAATGTACGGATCAGTAAATTGTGTAGAATTCCTACGAATGTAATACAATGAAGAATATGCTTAGGGAACAATGTAATTCACATGAGGTACGAATGTTAATTTTGAATCAAATACAATACCTAAATTTTAATTTCATATATATTTTCTAATTCATGATTCAGCATGTGATAAGTCGAAATAAGAATATTTCGGCATCTGTGAAAAGTCATTTGCTTACACTTAGAAAAATTAAGAGGTAAACCATTAATTATTGACCAAGTCACAAGTCTGTTTACATCTTCCTGCAACAGATTAATATCATAAATTGATGCAATAGCTCTAAATATCTTAAGATCATCCGCATATAAAATATATGGACTATGAAGGAAACAGAACGAAATGTCATTAACGAAAATATTAAAAAGTAGTGGACTCAAAATACTTCCTTGAGAGACACCAGAAGTTGGAACATAAGAGGCTGAGTAAATTCCATCTATACATACTGAACATTGCCTATCCATTAAATAAGAACGAAGCCAATTAAGAATTGTACCTCTGATGCCAATTTTTTTTTAATTTAAAAATCAATAACTCATGTGGAACTTTATCAAAAGCTTTAGAAAAATCAGCATAGACCGTATCAGTTTGATAACCATTTCCAAAATTATCAATACATAGCTTTGTAGAAGCTAAATTAGTAGTAGTGGACCTACCAGTAATAAAGCCTTGTTGAGCGGGGATAAAATACCGTTTAAACGAAAAGAAAAGTTTCTCATAAACAATACACTCAAGAAGTTTAGCAATATTTGAAAGCTTTGATATAGGTCTGTAGTTAATAACCCCATTTTTTTGACCAGATTTATGAACCGGAAAGACCGTGGTATTTTTCCTTCTTTGGATAAAATAGCCCGATCTAATAGATTTGGATAAAGTTATTCTAAGTGGCAGTAGCAAGGATGAGCAACATTGTTTCAATAAAAAGGAGGATAAACCATCTGCATGAGTTTTATATGAGATGGAAATCTTAGATATCCCAGTACAGATATCATCATCAGAAATATATAAATCTGATATATCTATGACAGAAACAATATTATCAAAAATTGTTTCATCAAAAGAAAAGCAATTATTCGACTGGAAAAATTCTTTAAACATATTAACTGACTCATCTAACTAACTCATCTAAAATAATTCGACTATATCTTGTGCCTAACTTGCTTCGATTTCCGGCAAGAAAGTGTCTGCCATGACTGTTTGGAGTACTTTAAATCAGTCTAAGCATATTGCCCGAGATGTGCTTAAAAATATAGCCCATTTAACCCCCCTGCCAGGATTCAATTTGCGCTTAGAAACTTATAAACAAACTGGGAGTCGGTAAGAAAAATGTTATATCGGTACCTGGCATGTGTACTATCGTTTTTTTTAATAAAGGTAATTTTTTCTGAAAAAAATTTAATTTGGATGGACTGCAGGGATATCGCCATTACTTACGTGATCTGAGAAAAGAACCGCTGGTTTTTCAAAGAGAAAGTTTGGTGGAGGATCGGTCATGGTGTGGGGAGCTAAATTTGCAGTTTACAAGTTCCAAGATGAATAGCTTCGAAAACATCCAAGTTCTAGAGCGTAGTTTGCTACCATTCCCATGCGAAAATAGGGAAAACATATACATTTTCATGCAGGATAACACAAGAATCCACATGAGTCGTCAGACAAGGGCATTTTTACAGGACTGTTCCGTCGATTAAATGGAATTTAATGCTCTCCGAATCTAAATAAAATTGAAAATGTTTGTGCGATACTGGTAAGGCGTATGCATAAAAATAATACAGTATATGGAAACATTGCTGAGCTGAAAGGAGCAATTTGCAAAGAATGGGATCTCCTAGAGCCTGAATTATTAGAAAACCTTTCAAATTCGATGAAAGGAATGCATTTTTGATATTGGAAGAGTCCAGGGAAATTCAATTAATTATTAGTTTAAAATTTTTTAAAGGTATCAAAACATACTGTTTAATTTAAAGCGTTAAGATAGAAGATGTTTTATCATTTTGACATTTTTAAAATATTGAAAATGTTGCTATAAAATGATTTACAACTTTTGGCAATTCTTTGTTAGAATATAATAGTGCAGTTTTTGTTTTACTAGGTGAGATGTCTTAGAAAATATTAAAAAAAACATGGGTCTTATCATTTTGATAAGCTCTGTATAACAGAAAGTTTCTACTTTTTTGATCCTCCTATATCCTCCCTATAACCCTATCCGTACTCTTTATCAATCTGAAGCGTTTGTTTTAATTTTTGTGACAGTTATTTGTTATGTAATCGCAGTCACAACGAAAAAACTCTCTTTCATCCATACAACTTTCATGACAACCTCAGCCACACATACACACACACACACACACACACACAGACTTCCAGCTATCGGGCCAGTTATCCCAGAGCTTCACAAGGCAATCTAGAGAAAAAAGACTTTAAATTGATGACAAATATAATAAAAATGTTGAGTGCATTGTCCCTCCGGACCAAGATACAAGTTCGAGTACTTGTAGTTGCCTATTTGAGGTCTCCAATGCCAGTAGAGAAGAGTGGACAGACGATATTTATTTATTTGCTTCATGTATCTCCATTTCCCTTTAGCCCGTCAGACCATGCATGGCATAGTGAAGGAACGTGTTGCTTACGATTTTCTCAACTTCCTTAAATATGGACATGTGTGTAAGTGTGAGTAAGTGTGTGTGAGTGTTTGTTTTGTTATCTATTATACGTTCATCTTTTAGTTACAATTTGTGTCACATAGATTGACCACATTGTCCTTAGGGGTAAATCAGGATAACAGTCACAACAGCAACGGCAATGGTATCAACCAGAACATCGATTACACTTGAAGAGGCTTATTTACGGTGAGTGAAGCTGTGTGCGACAAATGAGTGTGTTTAGTTATTTGATTTTATTAGGTCTATTGTTCAAAATACGAGATCATGAAGAAAAAAGCTTTGAAAATATGGCTTGAACTTGTCTGAATTTGTCTAAAGGAATTACTATTGATGTAAGTCCCTGCAACCAGGAAGTAGCTGTGGATTTTAACTAAGTCATAAAGTTGCCAAAAATAAATCAAGACTGCATAAAAGATGCAAAGTTCAATTAATTAGTGGAATCTCATCATTTGTTTTATATTGCATAGCTGACACAATTTTGTAAATATAAAATTACTTTCGATCAAAGTTAACGGACGACAAGTTATAAATTTGCTTAACTCTCTGGTTTAGCTGATACGGCGCGACGTTGGCAACTTTAAGCATTTTTAATTAACTTCACTATGACAAAAGTTCAATAAACTCTTTCCGCAGTGAACACTTTTAATTTTTAATATTAACTACTTACTTTTAGTAGAATGTATTTAAATTTCTTTTTACTTTGCAGTTTTTAACTCCTTCAATCATTGACATCAATGTTTACTACTACATTTACCAGATATTTACAGAGACACCTACAGCGAATATGCGGTTGTTTTGCTAGACACAGCGAAAAAGGCAGAGCGAACAAGGGATGGAGGAGGGACACACAGACCGCTACAAATGCACATGGGCAGTTGCCACAGTCTCAATTACACATTATCCTTCATATTAAATATGTTGTGTCTCGTTCATCGGGTGACCTTAATACCTGATTTAAGCCCTGTTATTATTCAACATTAAATGACCGTATGGTGATTTCCTTTATGCTCAACCCTGTTGTGATATGGGCAGCATCAACTAGCTGGCGGATGGGCAGGCGCCACGTTGTCTTTCCTGTTGTGGCAGTAGTGGTAATGAAGCACTGTGGTTTAACGACACCTGTGCAAAGTTAAAAGAGTCATGATAGCATCAATATCTTAAATTACCTAGTAGAAAGGGCGAAATAGCGCCTTTGATATAAGAAACATAATCCTTCCGGCATTAGTCTGAGCACCTGTGATTTGGGTAGGCGGGTGTTTCCTAGGATGCTTTGTACCGCTTACCCATAAAACGTAAGCCTCTCTACACGATCCAATAACTAAGCAGGCAAAGGATGATGCTTGCGTGCAAAAACAAAGTAATGTAGCCTTGTGCCAGGCGCCCTAGGAACAGGTGGATTATGTCTAGGGATTCACCTATAATATAGGTATGACATCAAACTGATCTTGGAACTCGTTTTTCGAAAACCAAGTAAAGGGGAGAATCATAGTTAAACAAGACACAGCCCGGCAACTGGTGCGGTTATAGAGAAGCCGTCGGGAGATATCAGAAGATTTATCTTTTCTGTTTTTAATAGTTGTACGGCCAGAGAGATCTGGTTAATAGACTACGATTAGAGCATGGCGTGCTTTGCTGTGTTGATATTCTCTCCTCGGGCATTGAAAATCTATGCCGTAGATTATGAATTACCAGTTCCATGCGAGGTATGATAAAGCAAAACTGGAGTAGCTTGTCTGCGAAACCCAGACCAGAGGGTTCTTCTCTTCTGGTAGCACGGGTGACCAGGGGCCCAAGGAACATTCTTTCTTCCTGGTCAATGGTGTTGGACCGCTTGTGGAAGCATCGTGCTAGTTGTGGTTGCCCGAACAAGTGTTTTTAGTGCTTTTGCGTTGCTTCAGGTTGCGTTGGTGAAGGAAGGCATTAGCTTGGAAAACACTGTTCATGTCTATCCGAGGTCTTCCTAGATTAGCTCAACTCCTAACCTGGAGGTAGCTCACTTCATACCAAGTGACCACAACGGTACTTTGGCCGAGAGGGGGAGCGGGCCCTGAAGAAGTTTTTCCAAGGGACCTACTTCTAATCTCTGGTAGTTTGACTAATCCTTTCGGGATTAGTTTGGGAACCCCAAAGGGGCGCTTGCTGTGGCAAGAAGAAAAGAAATATAACCAAGGAAAGAATAATAGAAAACAGCACCTGTGTGATGGCACACCATGGGTTAGGCTATCAAAGCGAGACTCATGTAAAACCTACACATTTGATTTGATTTGAGTACCTGTGATGTAAGAAACATATCCCCTTGGACAATTTCCTCAGGGCTTGCTGTTTTCCTCAGCTAAAGTACCTTTAAAGTCACTGGTATGAAGTGAATTTTCTCTCAATAGGGCGTAAGGCTTGTCTAAATAGCCCAACCCAATCGACGATGAGCAGTGTTTTCCAAGGTCTCGCATTACCATCAGAAGAATCTGATGTAATGGAAGAACAATGTGCAGAAATTCACATACTATGTAGGAGACTGGACAAGGTGCAAAGGATGGCTAGTCTTACACTTTGTAGAAACTTTTCATGTAACAAATTCAAAATAGATCCTGTTGTGTAAGTAATTCCTGGCACCATCTTGTTGGAACTACATATCGCCCAGTTTGTAATATTTAATTGCAAGTCAAAAACAGTCGGTTATCATACGGGCATAGCGCTTATTTACCATAAAATACGGCCCATTGACACCTCCAGACCATAATGCGCACTAAACTGTCACTTCTTTCGGATGTAATGGATCTTTCACAATCACTTCTGGGTTCTCCGAGTCCTACATTAGTCAATTTTGCTTGTTGATGTAACCACCGAGTGAGAAATGAGGTTTATTGCTTAAGAACATTTTTTCCGAAAAGTCAGCATTGAAAATCTATTGCTGTAACACCCAATCAGCTTATCTACGGCATTATGAATGGTCAGCCGACTTTAATTGTTACATGAGTTGGGCTCTATATGAAAGGAGGTGCACATTCAAATGTAACATCACAAACTCGGATTATCCGCCACATTTTCACTAACAGAAGAAGTATTTTCGTCAATGCGTACCTTGTGATGATGCAAAGGCCTGACCACGTCTCTTCAAAATTTCTTTATAATGTTGGCAATTCCTTGCAAATTAGTTCGATTGTGATGACCTTAATCATCAGGCAATGCACGAATAGTGCCCACGTTTGAATTGGTACTTTTGTAGTAAGTTGTAACTATTTTTACACTCTCTTCAATTTTTAAACGATACATAGTCGTAAATGGCAAACCTTTCACTAAATAAATAACACTTCAGATGACAGGTATTTAACCCCTGACCAAGTCACGGAAAGACAAATTGATCATGTGATAATTGAAGGGAAATACGCTGCTACAAAGTCCTGCCATATGTTCTGTTACACAATTTCCAGCTCTTATCGTTCAAAACTTCTTGCGGGAATAGAACCGTTAACTTTTTTTTAGAACACATGCACTGATTAGTGAAGAATACTAGTCAGTTTGGTTTCAGTTTGCAATCTATTAACATGGAGTGGGGCGTTAAAGAGAATCGAGTCGGCGTAATAGCGTTGCATAAGTGCGAAAAGAGTGCTGGCCAAATTTTCGAGTTGCTAAAACCACTCGGAATATCAAGAATGTTCGTTTTTCGTGCTATTGCTCGCTTCGGCGAATTGTCTGGAGTAGAGGACAGGCCAAAAAGTGGTCGCCCGCGCGTTGTCCGTACGAGTGCGGT
>JAHXMU010018904.1:0-14922 GCA_019455685.1 Philornis downsi
TAAGGTACAGCTAACGCACATGCCATGTAGTAAATCACTGCACGAAAATCCTGATTTGGAAGCCTTTTTTTATTATATTTTGCATCTTCATCTCCACTTAATTTTACATGAGATTGTAAGGTGAGTTCTTTCGTCTCTCGCTTTCAAAGGAAGACCTTCTGAGACGTCAAAAAATAAGTTTTTGTGGAGAATTTTAAATAGGATCCATGAACACGGTAAAATGAAATTCCTTTAAAAGAGGATTTTTAACAATATTCATTTCTATGTTAAAATTCCCAGACTCCATCTATATAGATTAGGAAGATCGTTATGTACGAAGTGTCTTCAAAAATAAGGTGAATTTTCACATTTCGTGGGCTTCGTACATTCGACTTTAGATTATTATTATTTTTTTTAAGTTGGTACACTCGTTTCGAAGATATGTTGACGGATTTATCCATATAGCATGTTTAGTTTGTTTCTGAGAGGCATAAACAAGACAAGTATTTTGCGTGTTTGGCGGTTTTCTGCTATCGAAAAAGATGGATCAAAGAAGTTGCATCAAATTTTGTGTAAAAAATGGAATTAAGTGCTCAAAAACACTTGAAATGGTGACAGTGGCATACGGTGAGAGTACTCTGAGTCAACAAAATGTTTACAAGTGGTACAAGCTTTTCACAGAAGGTCGAGGAGACGTGAATGATGACGCTCGCTCTGGACGCCACAGTACATCAACAACCGATGAAAATATTGAGAAAGTGAGGAAAATTGTTATGGAGAATAGTCAAATCACAATTAGAGAAGTTGCTGAGGATGTCGGCATATCGGTTGGCTCATGCCATGCAATCTTTTCGGAAATTTTTGGCATGAAGCCTATGGCAACGAAGTTCGTTCCAAAAACGCTGAATTTTGACCAAAAACAACGTCACATGAGCATCGCTCAGGAATTGTTGAATGACGTCAGCGATGATCCAGATTTGCTCAAAAGAGTCATAACTGATGACGAATCATGGGTATCTCGTATGGTTATGATATCGTAACCAAAGCCCAATCGTCCCAATAGGAGAATCCAGGATAGCCAAGACAAAAAAAAACTCGCCATTTCGATCAAATGTTAAGGTTTTGCTCATTGTTCTCTTCGATTACCACGGCGTAATGCATCAGGAGTTCTTACCACAAGGTCGTACGGTAAATAAGGAGTATTACCTTGAAGTTATGTGCCGTTTGCGTTAAGCAATACGAAAAAAACGCCGGGAATTGTGATGAAAAAATTCATGGCTTTTGTATCATGATAATGAACCTGCCCATTCATCTTTGCTTGTGAGAGATTACTTGGCCAAAAACAACAGCGTTATCATGCCTCAGCCATCGTATTCACCACATTTGGCAGTCTGGGACTTTTTCCTGTTCCCAAGATTGAAAAGACCCATGAAAGGTACAGCGTTTTGCGACGATTGAGGAGATAAAGACCGAATCACTGTGAGAGCTCAAGTGTTTAGAAAGCTTAAAAAGTGCATATCAGAACTGGAACGCTGGTACAAATGTATTGTATTTAAGGGGGACTACTTTGAAGGAGATAAAATGGAAATTAATGAATAAATAAACATTTTTTGAGAAAAATGAAAATTTATCTTCACACCACGTATTCAGTTGAAAAACAAATTGACGGATAGAAACTCAGAACGTCGCCAATGAACTAATGAACTAAACAAAATACAAGTGAACAAGTATAAAGTTGGACATAAATATAGCGATTTATCTTATATTTCCAGTGAAAATTACATTTTTGAAATTACAACCGGAAGGGAGCAAATTTCTGGCATGACTTTTTAAACTGTCTGATAGTTAGCACGTTAATTGTCGTAAATTTGTATGAAACATTTCAATACTTGGCACAGCCTAATATTCTGCCAGATCGTTAGCGGGAATTATAAATAGACTGTACAGACACTTCTCCTGTTCTTCTCCTCCCATACGAACAGGCTCTCTGCAGTTTCTTATTGCAGATTAATGTAAGCAAAATTTTTTTTCAGTGCATTGGTTCTATCCGTAAATTAGGAATATCCTTATGCGTATCGTTGTTTTTCACCGGATAGAAACTCAGAACGTCGCCAATGAACTAAAAAAATACAAATGGACAGGTATAAAGTTGGACAGAGGTATAGCGATTTATCTTATATTCAAAGTGGAAATTGTATTTCTGACATTATTCCGCGAGCACGTCCAAAACTATTGCAATCCCTTGCAAATGTACATAAATTGGAGTTGTTCCTTCCCGTATTGTTCAATGTTTTTAACTAATGCATAAAAAAATAATCGTGCTAGAAATAATTGGTTGAATTGATTTCATATATCGACAAGCTTTTCTCTACTAGACAAATTAAGTAATTTATTTTAATTAATTTTTTTATTTTTAATTAACGAAGTAATAATAAAAACATTACAGAAATTTAATAGAATTAGTCTTTGTATTAGCAACCTTTTTTTACTAGACCAATTCATGAGAGCCATACAAATTCTTTTGCCTCCTCTTTGTTAGGTCGCCTTTATTGGATGGCTTATGGATGACCATTTTCTGTTCATGTTTCTACGGCCAAAATCCATGCGGGCAAGTTTGTGTTTAGCTTTTAAACCAGGAATGCATCTTATTCCTTAATTTTTTTAAAAAATTTGAACCTTTTAATGTCCGTCAAACGATGGTGCGACTAATATATTTTGTCCGCAACAGCTTGCAAGTCTCGCAAACTTCTCGATGTGTTGCAGCCACTTTTTATAATTTGTCACTCATGGGGGTTAGAATGCATTTTATATTCTTTCCTATGCGCTTATTAGATCCATGTGTCAGGATTTCGGAAAATCATTTTCAATGAGACTATGGCTTCTGTTTAGTTTGACCAAAATTTCTCTCCCACTGCATCCTTCGCCCTTGTAAGTGATTATTTTACCTATTTCGTGTTCTGCCAAATAAATTCCTAGCGGTTTGTCTTTTTTATTACTGAATCTCATCCTGAACTAAAATATCTCTTGCATTTTTAACAACTCACTAATTCAACCTGGCATTATAATTGTGAAACAGGTTAAAAACAGAATTATAGCAAGAACACAAGTTTCGTCATCTGCACAAATTCCACTGTTTGTGTGCATGGTTGTCCCGTCCAAACAAGTATTTTGACAGAATATCATAAAAAAAATTAAAGCAAATTTATGGCTGGTCTTTTAAATTTAAAACGCACCTAATTCGCACCATTGATGGTTTATGTTTTCTGAAGATAATCAATAAAAATAATCCCTTGCGCATCCCAAAAAAATAAACGGCATGAACTTGCCTGTAGATGAAATCGTCTTCGCCTTCTTTAGATACGATTCTCCCACTCCAGTCCACTGCTTTGACTGATCCTTTGTCTCAGGTGTGAAGTGATGGACCCATGTTTTATCCATGGTTATAAAGCGACGCAAAAGTTCACCTTTATTGCGGTGAAACATCGCCAAACACTTTACTGAAACATCTTCACGAAGCTGATCTTGCTGCATTGAGAGCAAGTGCTGTTCACCTGCACCCATCTTGCGCACAGATTTCTCATCTTAAAATCTTCGGTCAATATACGATGTATAGCACTTTTCGAAATGCCTACCATTTCAGCTACCTTACGCATCTTCAGCCGATCATCGACGATCATTCAATACCATTTGTTGATGTTTTCAATATTTTTTTTTTCTGCTGAAAATGAATCATATTGTTAATTCTGAAACTATTTATGATACTATAGGGTGCTTTTTTAAGATTTAAGTTTTTCAGGTTGGCAGTACTGGTTGATAATGGCGTCCAAACGTCATCTGTCATAGTGAAAAGTGTACAGTATACTCTGCCATTACATTATGGGTAACGAATGACCTATCACAGCGTCTAATTTTTGATGAATGGGCCTTACAAAAGCTCAAAGAAAATCCGCTGTTTCACAGAAAAATTGTGTTCATTTCTTTCTGAACGGATACGTAGACAAACAAAACTGTCGCATCTGGAGTGATGAATAGCCACATGCCATACATGAATTACCGATGCATCCCGAAAAATCGGAAGTCTACTGGTATTTTCGGCCCATTTTTCTTCAAAGACGACCGTGCAAGAAACGTTACCGTCAACGGCGAACGATATCGAGCCATGGTACGCAATTGGCTTTTTTTGCCTCAATTGGCTGAGTTGAACTTGGTTGACTTGTGGTTTCATCAGGATGATGCAACATGCCACACCGATCGTGAAACACTGGATATGTTGAGGGATGAATTTGGTGAGCAGCTTATCTCTCGATATGGCCTCAAGATCTTGCGATTTAACGCCTCTTGATTATTTCTTGTGGGGTTATGTCAAGTCGTTAGTCTATGTGGACAAGCCGAACGCTATTTAAGCGTTACAGGATAACTTAACACGCGTTATTAGTGGAATACAGGCCGAAATGCTCGAAAAAGTGACGAAAAATTAGACCTTCCGAATGGACATTTTGAGACGAAGACGCGGACAACATTTACATGAAATTATCTATAAAAATTAAAGAGCTAAGACCAATTTATCGATTCCAATAAAACATTTTAATACAGAGTAGCGCAACAGAACGTGCATATTTAAAAAATAGATTAAAAAAGAAATACAAAAGGTATGGTTAAAATAAATCTAAGGCATTGTAGAGTAATAAATGGAATTTATTTTTTAAAAATAACATCATCTAAATAGTGACTCCCTCTACGACGGCTCTCCTCTAACCGCAAACGCAAATTATTGAAAACTTTCGTCAGTAATACTGGTGTAATGGCTGCCATTTCAACACGGATGTTCTCGTTGAGCTGAACGATGTTTCTTGGATTATTACTGTAGACTTTGTGTTTGAGGTATCCATACAAAAAAAAAGTCAAGAGGCGTCAAGTCTGGACTACGTGGGGGCCATGGGATATCACCAGGTAGCTCCATCTTGTCGGAACCAAGTTCTGGAATTCACTATTCTTGAACTTTCAATTTCTGGAGCCAAAAATCCGTCCAACATCTCAACATAGCGTTCCGTATTAACTGTGACGTTTTGGTCCCGCGCATTTTCGAAGAAAAAAGGACCAATTATTCCTCCGCCAGAGATTGCTGCCCATACTGTCACTTTAGGACTATGCAATGGTTTCTGGTGTTTGATTTTGGGATTTTCACTGTTCCAGTAACGACAATTTTGACGGTTTACGAACCCATTCATAAGGAAATGAGCCTCGTCAGAGAAAAGGATATTGTCAAAATTGGAAATTCGATTAAGCATTTCATTAGCAAATGCGAGCCTTGCTATGAAGTCAGACTCTTTCAATTCTTGTGCTAATTGCAGCTTATATGGATGCAGTTTAAGATCCAATGTTAAAATTCGTTGCAAACTTCGTCGCGATAATTGTAAGACAGACGATCTCTTGCGAGTCGACATTTGTGGATTTCCTCGTACTGACTCCATAACTCTCTCAACATTGTCTTCGGTCCTAGATGTTTGTATAAACTTACAGCGTTTATACTTACTCATAATTATCTGAAATTAAATTAGTTAATACTTAATTTGTACTTCAAAAATGTACAATGTAATTTGAATTGCCAATCAATGTACAGGTCGTATTTAATCGTGAATTAATTTTGTTTATGCTATAAAAGTTACTTGTTACCTATTGTGAATTGATTAATGAATTGAAAATAGATAAATCGTAAAGTGACAAGTTAAGTTAGTATGCCAAAAACGGCACTTCTTTGCATCACATCATAGCGAGTAGTCATTTTACCCTCATCTTGAATTCTACAATAAAATTACTTATTATAACGTGAACAGAACTTCCGTTGTTCACCAATCATTTTACAAGAATTTATGGTAAGGTATAACCGCTAACCTCAAGGATCTATCCACTGTCTCTAATCCTTCGTGGTTTAATCTCTTGTTTTTTATTCCTACCTAAATCCTAATACAATTTCTCGTTGTACGAGAAATTGTAAGTATCTAAGGCTATACTCAATTTCTATAGTTAACCCGCTACCGCAAAACAGGTGAAATCTGCCTTTACTAAAGATACAGTCCACATCCTAACAACCACAACTTCGCTGAAGATCGATTGGAATCCACGTCAACCGCTATCATCAAACTCTCTCCAAACGCTAACACCAATCGACCCTTCCCCCCTTAGCACAAACGCTAACGTTTGTTCATGGTCCTTCGAGCCGGATATGAACCAGCGACCTATGGATTTACAGTCCACCGCTCTACCAACTGAGCAGAAGCGATGAGCAGCTTAGTTGGTTCCCAGAGACGGTAAGTGAACTACACTTGTTCATGCTGGTAATTTGAAAAAAGTAATTAAGTGAGTAATCGCACGACGGTAATTGTGAAATAATAAAAAAAAAAACTAAAAAAAAAAAAACAACGAAAAAAAAAAAAAAAAACAAAAAAAATTAAAAAAAAGCTAAATTGACTAAAATTGATATTAAGTTAAAAAAAAAAAAAAAGCTAAATTGACTAAAATTGATATTAACAAAAAAGTTTGTCAATTGCTGTGATCACTCACACTCAAAAAGAAAACAAAACTAATATAAAAAAGGCTTTAAAAAGAAGCTAAATTAACGAAATTGACATAAATTAAAAGGTTCGCCATTTGTTACGATTACCTCAAAATAGATATCATTTACAAATAAGAAAAGACAATTTTTCAAAAGTATCATTTACGTACATACAAGAAGAAAAATATTTCAAAATATCAAAAAAAAAGTCACCTCAAAACTAATAAAAAAACGTGATATATGGTATAACATACATTTCTGCCTGAAAATTTTGGAGAAAAAAACCTCATACAAATTGCCAAATATATATATTGAGTGGAAGTAAAAATTAGAGGAACATATCGTCCGTTATGATGTAAGTAGTAAGCAATTTTAATCACTGCATAATACACATATATATATATTAAAAACGGGAATTTGCAAAATAAAGAAAAAACGGTTCACCCTAATAGTTCTGTTGCTCATATTCATAACAGCACCTAAAATAAGCAAAAGTTAAAAAATATATGATCATCATCATCATTATCATCATCATCGTTATCATCATCATTATCATCATCAAAAGCAGCAAAAAATAACGGTCGCGTCCTAAGAACAAAATCTTAAGATTTCTTTTAATAGCAGTTTCTACCGCGCTCACTTCTTTATTTTCTTTTGTCTATAATTTCCGTGTGAACGAAACTTTGCTGCAGTTTGATTTTGCCCTTTACCAACGTCTTCCAACACAGAGACCAGTCTCTCTTTGTTTATCACACAAAAATACCTATAAGAGTCTTCTATTACATTTTGAAGTCGCTGACTTCACTTCATGTCAGCAATTAAAAGTTATCACAGTTTCTCTTTATCGCTTTGCAAACAAAGTATCACAGAGAATTAAGACAATATCATCTCTCTTATATGTATATGCAGTCGCAAGTGTTTGATATTATCATCTGCTAAGAGATACAGTTTTGCGTTTGAAATCTCAGCAAACAAATTTATCTCAGTCGAGCAAATCATACAACCAGTGGATCGAACATAATTTTGTAAATAGTTGGCTGTGAAGCTATTACATGTCTGCCATGATATTCTACAACCTACTGCGAAAGTAAAGATCATTGCAAAAATTATGCAATAAATTGCATAAATAAAACAGTTTGATTTAAAATTTATAAATTGAAATTTATAAAATTATAAAATTACTATAAAATTATTACAAAGTGAACATTTTTTAAAATAAAATAATCTAAAAGCAACAATACCAAATAGAAAAGCAGCAACACAAAAACAAAAAAGCTTCAAAAAAAAAAAAAAAAAAAAAATTATTGGACAAAAAATTTTAACAAAAATTTTATATTATCGTGTTTATTGCGGATTAAACAAAAAAAAAATTATTTAACGATTTATTCTAAATTCAAAATTTGTAATACAAGAAATTGAACAATATAAATCTAATTTAAGCAAATTTAATATTTGCTTCAAAGTTTAAATGTGAAATATTTTGTTTTCTCAACAAATTTCAACATTTAACAAGAGACTTTCTCTTATTTACTCGGATCAATACACTAATACATACCACTTTAAAACAACATTGAAGATTGGTATGTCATGAGAATTGAAGTATTAACAGAATTTATTGAAAAATTTCAACAATTTATTCCATTATTATTTACGCGAGACATTAGTTATTACGATAAACCAAGGAAGTTATATCAAATAATTCGACAATTGGAAATATCTGAAATAATAAATTGTTACTAATCTTCGTGGCTACGAATATTTGATAACTTTATAATATTTCATAACCGATCATCAATCAAAAAAAAAAAAAATTGTAACTTCATCGGTGGAAAACGACCCAAGTAAAGCCTTTGAAATCTTCCAGATTGTGCTTTATTATAAAAAATATAAAAATTTATTGTTTTTCTCACGATCGCGAAATTCAAATAAATTAATCATTCAACAATATATTTTGCACATTGTAAACCACAATTACCAACAAGTTACTATAGTATTACCTCGAAATACGCTATACTAAATTAAAAAGATTGATACTTTAATAATTCTGATCCGGAAATCTTAGATAAAAATTACAATGAACGTTTATTCCGCAACGATATAAAAATAAGTAAGAATCTGTGAAATATTTGGACAGCATTCCAAGTATTCAAAAATATTTCAAATTCACTACCACAATATATCTGATATTAAGGTTTATCACTACTTCAAATAAGTATTTAAAGACTTTATAATATCTACATTTTTCTTTCAACAATTTTAATACCGCTAATCTTTAAATTGTATAAGCTATTATCATACAATTGGTAATTTAAATCAGCTACATCTCAGGGTCGTATCGATTGAACATAATCGCTTAAAATACTTAACTTTGCCTAACGAACAAACTCGTTTGCAAGTTACAAATAGCCTTTTCTGATATCACTGCCGCATTTGTAGTATTTACTACAATTTTACTCTAATTTCAAACCAGAATTAATTGTCTGTATCAGAAAATTCGTAAAAATGCCTCCATCTCCTGTTGTATCACAAAAGAAAACAAATGATCAGACAGGCCTCAAGCCTGCGCCTGACAATGATATTCCTGATACTTTTAAAACTCATGATAAGTTCTTGTTTGATTGCGATCATCTAATTATGCTCTGCTCAAACATTGAGAAGATTAATATTGAGGATCAAACTGATACTATACTTGAAATTAGATTAGATGATTTAGACAATTGGTGGAAGCGAATGCAAACCACATATGAAACTCTGTTACTGTCACCAGAATCCGCAAATACCAGAGATTTTAAGGAAAATGCTCAGCTTAAATACGGTGCCTGTTCAGAAACATATTATGTCGCAAGGGCTCACTTAATAGACATGATAAGAATGTCAAGTGGGTACAATCGTCCATCTGACGCATCAAGATTGACACTTAATCCAATTTCTTCAAATTGGACTGGAATCACGTCTCCTCACATCACAAATGATATATCTAATGTTTACCTCAAAGTTCCACCCTGCGACACTGACATTTTTTCGGGCGGTTACGAAGAATGGCCAGCTTTCCGTGATATGTTCACGGCGGTTTACGGTAACCATCCTAAGCTCTCTCGGGCCCAAAAGCTTTACCATCTTCGAAACAAAACTAAAGGTAATGCTGGGGCGATTGTGAAAAGATATTCCTTGATCGACGAAAATTTTGAATTAGCGTGGAATGCTCTTAAGGCTCGCTACGAAAATAAACGCGTTTTGGTCGACAAACAATTACAAATTCTGTTTAATATCCCGCCAACAACTACGGAAAATAGTGAATCTATTCAAAAGATTCAATCCGCAGTCAACGATTGTTTATCGACACTAAAATCGCTTAACGTTTCAACTGAAGGATGGGATCCAATACTCATTCATTTGACGTCGACAAAACTCCCTGATGAGACTCTCTCTCTTTGGGAGCAATCGCTAAAATCTCATCGAGAATTACCTACATGGATTCAAATGGATGAATTTCTTACAAATAGATACGAAGTCGTCGAGCGAATCTCAAGTATCAGGTTAACAAAAAACAATCGCAACTTAACTCAATCATCACCTAGATCCCAAATGCAAACTTATTCATCTCAAGATAAACTTAATGCTGGCTGTTTACTTTGTAAGTTAGATCACAGCATTAGGATTTGTCCCAAATTTAAGAAATTCACTCCACAGCAAAGAATTGACTTCGTCTACAATAACAAATATTGTAACAATTGTCTGTCCCCATCTCATAACAAAAATAATTGCAAAAGTCAAAATACGTGCCTAGTATGCAAAAAAACGCATCATACCTTACTTCACATGACCAAATCATTTCCAAATTCCCCTATAGATGAAACATCTCGCGACGAAAAACCACGCTATCAAAAAAAATTGCAAGGTCTCAATGACCAACCCAGTACCTCTTCTCAAGCCCGTTCTTCACATATTCAAGCAAATTTTTCGTCCAACGATGAAACCATACTGCTTCGAACGGCATTAGTGCATATTCAGCTCAGAGGTGAACTCTTCACCACTAGAGCGTTAATAGATCCAGGTTCTCAAAGAACATTTGTGTCTGAAAATCTTCGAAATCTTCTCCAACTTCCATATCGTAATACACATTTCGACATTGTCGGTATTGGTGGCCAAAGACAAACCTCAAACAAAGAATGCGAAATTAGCATATTTTCTGCCAAACAAAATGTATCTTTCACTATCAATGCTATTGTTTTACCAAAAGTAACAAAACGTATTCCAGCCACCTCTTTCCAAGTTTCCAATTCCGAAGAATTACAACATTTGGACCTAGCTGACCCATATTTTAACGAATCCTCTCCCATAGATTTGGTATTAGGAAACGATTCAGAACGGTTTATTAACCTGGACGGAATCAGAAAGAACATTTGTGGAGACACGTCCGCTTACAATACAATCTTTGGCTGGGTTCTTAGTGGTCCCATGAAGACTGAACAGAGTCAGTCTTTCACCACTAACGTTTCTCAATCCGACGAGCATGACCTGAATGATCTCTTAAGAAAATTCTGGGAGCAGGAAGAAATTCCAAGCTCAAAACAAATCTCTGAATCAGACACCTTTTGTGAAGAGTTTTACCAGAAAACGACAATGCGTCAACCTGATGGCCGATATGTTGTCAGGCTGCCATTTAAAGAAGAATTTCTCAAAACCATTTTCCTTGGATCATCCAGATTTCTGGCTCTCGGTCAATTCTCTCGAATGGAACAGACTTTGTCTAAAAATCCTGAACTAAGAAATCTATATAAAAATGTTCTCAATGAATACATAGATCTCGATCACATGGAAGAATCTACTTCAATGGAAAGTAGCTCTGAAAATGGTTTCAACTCTTATTATCTGCCTCATCATGCCGTAGTCCGTCCCGAACACAAAACAACAAAGGTTCGTGTTGTGTTTAATGCCTCCCGCAAAACTAAATCGGGGTTTTCGCTCAACGATGTTTTGCACACAGGACCAACACTTCAAATGGACATAGTATCGGCAATTCTTGGCTGGCGAAAATACCAATATGTATTTAGCGGCGATATCGAAAAAATGTATCGCCAAATTATTGTTCATCCCGCTGATAGACCTTACCAAAAAATTCTTCACCAAAGAGATAATTCCAGTCCAATTTTGGACTATCAGCTTAAGACAGTGACATTTGGTATAAACTGCGCGCCTTTTCTCGCAATGCGAACTCTTAAACAGCTTGCTAATGATTCTGAAGCCAAGTATCCTCTGGGTGCCTCTATTATACGTCAGGAAACTTATGTCGACGATATACTTTCAGGAGGATTCTCAATAGAAGAAACAATCAGTAAGCAACAACAACTAATTGATCTTTTAAACTCAGCAGGATTTCCTTTGAAAAAAATTACTGCTAATGATTCTCGATTGATCACCCATTTGGCCCCAGAAGATCTTTACGATCACGATTTTTTGCGATTCCACGAATCAAGCTCTGTAAAAACTCTGGGTCTTAAATGGAACGCTCTTACCGACTCCATTTCATATTCATTTACTGATGTACAACCGGACTTGCCTGTAACTAAAAGGAAAGTTCTATCAACTACAGCTCGACTCTACGACCCAATAGGATGGATAACACCAATTGTGGTTAGAGCAAAACTCCTTATGCAACAAGTTTGGTTGGAACGTACAGATTGGGACGATGAAGTTAGCACAGATACACTCAGATCTTGGAACCAATTTCTAAATGATCTCTCTCATATTGAGTCTATAAATATACCGCGTTGGATTCAATATACACCCTCAGATGTCGTTCAAATTCACGGATTTTGCGATTCCTCTAAAGGAGCTTTCTGTGCTTGTGTATATATTAGGTGTCAAACCCCTAAATCTGTCGTTTTTTCAAATTTATTAATTGCGAAAAGTAAAGTAGCTCCGCTCCAACCGGTTTGCCTTCCTCGTCTAGAACTCAATGGAGCAGTTTTGCTTTCAAGATTAGTCAAGTACGTCAAATCCACCATCAATCTCGAATGTACTGAAACAATCCTCTGGACTGATTCTTCCATTGTGCTTGGTTGGCTTTCAAAACCCCCATGGACATGGGAAACTTATATAGCTAATCGCACCGCACAAATACACGAAATGGTGCCAGAAGCAAGTTGGCGTCATGTCCCAACGCATGATAATCCAGCTGATCTAGGTACTAGAGGTCTTAGACCCCAAAGTCTCACTTATAATTCTTTGTGGTGGAATGGACCGTCATGGCTTATCAGCCCTCCAACAGCATGGCCCAAAAGGAACCCATTACATACTCCTAAGGAAAACACCACTGTTCAGTCTCTCCAAGTTTCTATTGAAGAAACTGATATTTTATGCAGATTTTCATCATACCCAAGAGCTTTAAGAGTTTTGTCATATGTATTTAGATTTTACCACAAAACGCATAACGCTCATAAGAACAATCATTCTTTCTCGACGAAATACCTCAATCAGCAAGAAATTAAATTTGTAAAGAATCGGCTAATTTTGCTTGCCCAATGTCATCATTATAAGGAAGAGTATAATGCTCTCAAAAACTCAAAAGCTGTACCAGATAAAAGTCCATTAAAAACTTTGAATCCATTTTTAGACGCCCAAAATATGTTGCGCGTTAATGGACGATTATCAGAAGCGCCTCTCCCTTACAATGAACGTCACCCGATTATATTGCCAGGAAACTCTAGGCTTTGCCATCTCTACTTGTCTTATTTGCATATTTTTCTTGCGCATGCAGAATGCAATCTCATGTGCAGAATGGTCCAAACGGAATTTTATATCTCTCGCTTAAAGCATAGGGTTAAAGGCATAACTCACAAATGTAAGACATGCCTCATATACAAACAAAGACAATGTGCCCAAATGATGGCGCCTTTACCCACGGAAAGGTGTGCGTTTACGACACCCTTTCACACAACCGGTGTGGACTTTGCCGGCCCATTTGAACTAAAAAGTTCCACCATTCGTCAAGCCCGACTAATAAAGGGATATGTAAGCGTATTTGTATGTTTTTCAACAAAGGCGATCCATCTTGAAGCCTGTTCAGAGCTAACTTCAGAAGCATTTGAGGCCGCATTCGCCCGCTTTGTTGGGAGGCGAGGACTCCCCCATAGGGTAGTTTCCGATAACGGTAGAAATTTTATCGGAGCTAGCCGAGCTCTTCTCCGAGAATTCGGACAGTTTCTTACTACCTCATCCAACGACATTTCCCAGAAATACGCTACTCATGGCTTTGAATGGAGATTCATTCCGCCACACGCACCTCACATGGGTGGCCTTTGGGAGGCTGCCGTAAAGAGCTTTAAATACCATTTCAAAAGAATTGCAGGCTCTCATAAATTCACTTTCGAGCAATTCACTACAGTACTCGCTCGAATAGAGGGAGTGTTAAACTCTCGCCCAATCTCCGCGATGTCGGAAGATCCCAATGACCTTACCGCTTTAACTCCCGGTCATTTCCTCAAAGGTGCACCTCTCCTAGCAATGCCCGAATTAACCCCACAAAAGTTATCTCTCATCAACCATTGGTTGAAGCTAAAAGCGCTCCATCATGAATTCGCTATTCGATGGAAAGAAGACTACCTCAAAGCTCTTCATAAGCGCTATAAGTGGAAAAATTCCACTCCCAACTTAAATACTGGGGATTTAGTCGTAGTAATGGATGACTTGCTACCCCCAAGCGAATGGCGGTTGGGAAGAATAGAACGACCACACGTTGGATCTGACGAAAAAGTACGCGTTGCAGACGTACGAACCTCAACAGGAATTATCACACGTCCTATAGTCAAATTATGTTATTTACCCTTTAACGAACCTGAATATTCAACATAATATTATACAAGACTTGCGCTTAAATTGTTGATTGAAACCTTTCATACCACATGATGATAAAAAATTTCGTCGAACTAATGTTTCTGTGTTTAAGTTATTCCAGATCAGTTAAAAATAGGCAACAACGAGAATCTGATGTGTACAAGTGTATGCTTTGTAAATCCCATCATTCTATCCGATTCTGCAACAAATTCTTGGGTATGGACTCTGCACAAAGGAACCGAGTAGTGCGAAAATACGAGTACTGCATCAATTGCCTTGCCAGAAGCCACACCTTACGTAGATGCCAATCAAAAAATACCTGTCGCCGATGTAAGCACTACCACCACACGCTACTACACAAGTCAACCAAACCGCGAATCACACCACCATTGAAGAAGTCACAAGTTCGCCAAATTAAACCAAAACAGAAACCAGCAGGTCAACAGCCAGCGCCAGATCAGTATATATTGTCAGAAGCTATAAAGTCACTGGCAACAGTTTTATGCGCAACACAAGTGTCCGCACCAAAATCGGGCCGGCGGCATGTATAAACT
>JAHXMU010018911.1:0-10124 GCA_019455685.1 Philornis downsi
TTATTTTACAGGTTTTTCCGCTTTGCCATCATTTCTCATTTCCATCACGAGTCGCTGGTGTTGGAATATATTCAAGTGGTTCGAGCAAAAAACAATTTTTTTCTATAGATTTCGCTTTAGCTTCCTCTGATCTCAATGGACAGCTGCTTTAGTCAGATAGCGCGTACATTTTCTCGCACAAACACGAAATAGCGTACATTTAGATCTGTATATTGAAATGAATGGCTCAACCAACCTTTACATTCAAGTGGAGGAGGAAATTTTAAAAATATTTCTTTCACATATATTCTGTAGCAGGGATCTTTACATATCTACCTTTTGCTACTGCATGGATTAAAAGAAAAGTAAAAAAAAAAAACTAATTTTTCAAAGTGCTTCAAATGAATTACACCAGTCTGCTTTTGCCTTCTTATGCATAGCAGAAAAGCCTTGAGTTATTATTTGGTTTTACATAATTTTGATGGTATTGTTGGACATAAATCAGAACAGAGTAAAATTTATTGCAAGAGATTTTCATATTTTGCTGAACATTTTTAAAAAAAAATTTCAAAAAGAACAGTGATTTTTAAAAATTCCCAGATTTTAAACTAGGCCACAATAGGTTAGTGAAGTCTGCAAAAGAATTTGGCAAACAAAATTCTAAATTTTTTATTGAAAAATACTGAACAATGCCGTACAAATTGTTATTCGAATTCTGTATTGTCAAAACGGAACAAATTAGATCGTAAGATTCTTTTTTTATTTCCTGCGGTTTTACAAAAATTTGTCTACAATTAAAATTACCGATCATCCTTAAGAAGATCTGAAAAAGATGTTAATATGAATTGTCTCTAAGAGTAGAAATTTTGCATAAATTTATCCAGAATGGGAAGGTCTGAAAAAAATCTTAACATAATTTAAACATGAACAAAAATCATAACATAATTAAATTAATTTATCCAAAATCAGAAGGTCTGAAAAAAATCTTAACCTAACCGTATCTAAGTATTGTGTTTACCTTACCAATCGAATTAGCAGTTTAGAAAATATCGACTTTGAATATGGATATTTAGGAGAAACATTTTGTTTCCCAATTTGTTCCCCATAAAATTATAAACAATTGAACAACAATTGTTTCGATATCTTAATGACTGCTATTGTTAGTTCGGAAAAAATTATTACACATGAAAATCCATTGCCAAATGATCAAGTTGGGAGTCCTTTAACTACGTTTTCGTAAAGCCAATTTTTTTCAGATTTTTTGTTTTCGTTACTTTTCAAATATTTACTTTTTTTATAGTTTAACAGCTATAAACCTAAAATATTGCACGCGTAATGATGCTAAAATATATTTTTGATATATATCGAGCATGATGTAGAAATTTACATCCTACACACAGACATACCAAGACCGGTGTTAAATCGTTTGCCTTTTCCTTCTGGAACTCAGGTTCCAAAAATACTATCGGCGATTTGGGAGGAGCTTAGGCCCAATTGAGGAGGTTACAAAACCAGGAGATCTGAATTCCTATTCGTACTCTGTATTTCACTGACTTAGAGAAACGGTATATATTTTTTTTTTTTTTTGGAAAAAAAGAGGTTAGGGATTTACGACTTACATCATTTATTCGAAAGATGAGGGCGGCTTGCGACGTGGTCCTGGTGGTTATTGAACGGTAAAGAGCCCCGTTCTCTTGCCGACCACAACCACGAAACCTCCGTGCACTGCTGGGTTGCCACCTATCACATCACAAATAGTGGGTTTTTTCAATTTCATGGCTGGATAGGTGGGCTTTTACATCATCTAACAATAGTATTCAATTCATCTAACAATTCAATTCAATTTAAGTTAACAGTAGTTGTTCAAATAATTCATTTTAATTCATTTTTAATACCAATTCATTAATTAAATCTGAATTAAACAACCGGTATCATATTTGATGCGTTCAAAGATTAATTATCGTCTCGGAAATTATTAATTTCTAAAAATACCTAAGCCTGAATATGCATTTCCTAAGCTATTTTTTTTAAATAAATTCAATTAATTAATCTTTATTATCGATATTGTAATACAAAGCCAATTTAGGTCAATATAAAATATTACATATTCCCTTACTTATACAATTGTATAGCAATTACAAATAATCTTATTCTTAATATTAATTCCGCAAAGCCATACGGCTTGTCTGCACATAAACATATTAAAATTTTTCTTCTTAAGCTTCAATTATGAACCTTTTGGTTCATCGTATCATTACTAAGAAGATCTAAAAACCTAACTTTCTCCATATCGTCTCACTGTAATCTAAAGCTGTGCTAACTCTATTATATATTATAGGGTGGCGCATAAGTAACGCTAAGATTTGATCAGCAAATACATTTTTTGTTTAAATCCCTTTTCTTCACCTCTTTACACCATTAACTAAATAATACTTGGAAAATTTATGATGGAAAGACTCAGCACAGAACAAAGAACCAAAGTTGTTCAATTTTGCTTTGAAATTTCTTTCATGTTCGAAATGCTTCTAGCACTCCACCAATTTACTGATTGGTTCAGCGTTTTGGGCCACAAAAGGCTGTTTGTGATCTTCCGCGTGCTGGAAGACCTCGTGCAGTTCGAAATGAAGTGAAGAGGAAAACCCCGAAACGTCCTCCAGGCGACGTTCTCATCCGTTAGAGATGTCTAGGCGGTCTTTGCAAAGAATTTTACATACTCGTATGTTACATCTTTTCCCATATAAGATGTAATTGGTTCACGAGTTAAAACCAAATGATGCACAAGAACGCATTCAATATAGTCGCCGTTAACGTTACTTATGCGCCACCCTTTATAAAAAGTTCTCATACAAAAAGTTTGTAAGAAACTCTTGTCCTCTACACCTTACAGCAAATACATAAAGCCTTATCATTAGCTAAATTATTATAGTTATTCTATATTTTTTATGTGCTTTTGTTCTAAGATTTCTCAAATATATTTTTTAAATACAAGGCAACTTAAAACGATGCCTATTTTTCCTTGTTTCACCGGAACAAACATAAAAATAACATAATTTGCTATTTGTTTAAAAAAATGGAATAAATTCTAAACAAATCATCATCTGCTCAGAAAACCATCTTCCAATTAATTGAATTAAAAAACAAATTTATTGACGTGAAATTTGCCTTTTTATAGTCATAGTGAATTTTAGAATTATAAATAGTATTCGCATAACTATAGAGTGGAAAATCCATTACAATAGCTTTCTGATGTATTGATTTACAAGTAAGTGGGGAATTACATTTGTTAATTTCATATTTGAAATCATTATTTGTAAAAATCACATACAATATTCTTTGAAATATCATTTACTTGAAATACAGGGTGGCGCAACAGAACGTGCATATTACATCATCTTTTTTTGCGGGGTAGAAAAGGCGCGGGCAGGGGGGCGCCTACATCGTTGGGTTGGCGGGCTCATGGAGTTTTAGTCACTACGAATCACTTCGACGGGAAGCGTCGCGCATTTTGAGTGAGCGCATTTTACGAGAACTCTCGTTCATATATTGCTACTAGGCGACTATATTGTGCTGAATATGGACTACGGCGAATTAGTGAAGCTCCGAGTGCTAATTTAATTAAAATATGGGTAAAGCGTTTTGAAGAGACCGGTTCAACATTTAAACCACAAGCAAATGGTCGCCCAAGAACATCTAGGACCGAAGACAATGTTGAGAGAATTATGGAGTCACTACGAAGAAATCCACAAATGTCGACTCGCAAGAGATCGTCTGTCTTACAATTATCGCGACGAAGTTTGCAACGAATTTTAACATTGGATCTTAGACTGCATCCATATAAGCCGCAATTAACACAAGAATTGAAAGAGTCTGACTTCATAGCAAGGCTCGCATTTGCTAATGAAATGGGCCTCTGACGAGGCTCATTTCCTTATGAATGGGTTCGTAAACCGTCAAAATTGTCGTTACTGGAACAGTGAAAATCCCAAAATCAAACACCAGAAACCATTGCATAGTCCTAAAGTGACAGTATGGGCAGCAATCTCTGGCAGAGGAATAATTGGTCCTTTTTTCTTCGAAAATGCGCGGGGCCAAAACGTCACGGTTAATACGGAACGCTATGTTGAGATGTTGGACGGATTTTTGGCTCCAGAAATTGAAAGTTCAAGAATAGTGAATTCCAGAACTTGGTTCCAACAAGATAGAGCTACCTGTCACACATCAAATGACTCCATGGCGGTGGTGAAGCAGATGTTCCCTGGCAGACTGATTTCGAAAAGAGGTGATATCCCATGGCCCCCACGTAGTCCAGACTTGACGCCTCTTGACTTTTTTTTGTGGGGATACCTCAAACACAAAGTCTACAGTAATAATCCAAGAAACATCGTTCAGCTCAAGGAGAATATCCGTGGTGAAATGGCAGCCATTACACCAGTGTTACTGAAGAAAGTTTTCAATAATTTTCGTTTGCGGTTAGAGGATTGCCGTCGTAGAGAGGGTCACCATTTAGATGATGTTATTTTTAAAAAATAAACTCCATTTATTACTCTACAATGCCTTAGATTTATTTTAACCATACATTTTGTATTTATTTTTTAATTTGTTTTTTGAATATGCACGTTCTATTGCGCCACCCTGTAATTTCAATGAGTATACTCGTATGCTATCACATACCACGGCTTCTATGTCGTTATTGACATTAAATGGAATTAAAGTTATCATTATCATAATGAAATTAAGAATATTTTAAAATTTTTTTGAAATTTCAATAGCATTTGTGTTAATCTCTTTGCCTTGACATGGTATCTAAGTATGTGACCAGCTTTAGATATTTAAAAAGATATTGTTCGTTTTCTAGGTAAGTTAAAGAATCCCTTTTGTGTACTGGTTTTGATAAGAGATTAATTCAGGTTCAATCTCTGGCGGTGTTGTTGTGATACAACTTAGTAGAGAGATAGTGGACTGTATATGGGATTGTTTTGGAGTTGATTAATTGGGGGCCAATTCTTCCGTGCCGGGCAGTAAGTTCTGGGCTAAAGAATTGGCGGGCTTAGAATAATTGCATAATTTCTCAGAGTTGAGAAATTATACAAGTAAAGTTAAGATTTAATACATATAAAACATATATAAGAGAGGGAGAGATAGAAAAAATGCAAATGAATTAGAGTTAATTCAATATGTTTATTTTCTGAGATTGAGATGCTCACCGTGCGAGTTGTGCTGCAAAAGTAGCTGATTTTGAATCAGCAACTTTGCTGGTAAGATTGGATTTTCCATTTTCCTGTTTTCATATTTTCTTTAGCTTACAGTAAATTATTCACAATAATCATTGGGATATTTATCGATAATTATCTTATCTTTTATAATATTTAAATTTCATATTTTCATTTTCATTCATTTTCATTAAATTCAAAATTAATTCATTTAACTCAAAAGTAAGTATAAACTTGGAGGTTTATACACCATGAAACCTTTACTTGATTAATCAAATACGTACAAAAATCTCCAATAAGACGGAAAGTGAAAACGTTTTCATAATTTCTATTCAATAATAAGCGACTTTAAAATAGACACATAATCAAAACACGAGTGGCTAAGCAATAGATGTCCGATTCACAAATCATTGACCAAATATTGTAGTCCACTATCTCACTGAACAAACAGATTATACACCAAACGTGTGTGTACTCCCTAACCTTTACAAATCTTGATTATCATTGTTTATCCCCTAAAACAAACACTTTGTTAAACCTTAATCTAGAGAATTCCTGCCTTCCTTCTCATTCAAATTATCTCTTTCTTAAGATAAATGACGGCGCCAATAAGCCCGCCTTCTTTTGTCATTCAACCATTTTCTTCTACCTTTTCATTCAAAGCGCCGGCATTGTTACTGTTCGTTTTTCCCATGACTCTCGGGTACCTGGCCATGTCACCTGTTGTGTTGCGGTTGAGCTAAAGCGTTGCTACCTGGTCGCGTGCGCATGTCCTGCACTAAATGTGGGCATACAATTATGGCCCTTTTTTGTTTCGAGTTGTTGGTAATGGCCAGTGTAGTTTTGGTGGTTAAAACACAGGTAACGCTAGTTGTGGCCAAGTGATAAGTGGTTGTAGATAAAATGCCATTATGTTTGTTTGCGCTTAAAATTACCAATGAGCACAGGGGAATTTGAACGGCATTTAGGGGAAATAAAAGCAAAGAAATTATTAATTGTGGAGGTGAGAAAATTGCCTTAGATTAATACTAATGTTTAGCTGACACTTCTAGTGGTCCTTCGAGCCTTTATAAATTATGTTAGTAATAACTCTATAACGTGAAGCCTTTGCATACAAATACTAAACAAATAAAACTTTTGTTTCACATTGTTATGCTTTTGGCTGCTCGATACACAAATATAGTTTAATTATTATATCAAGATATGTATAAGCAAATTATATTATCACAGCAGGAGGGAGGACATTCATTATCCACATACAGTTTTCTTTTCTGATCATCCTCCCCCGAAAGACAAATGTTTCAGTTCATTTTCAAAAACTATAACAAATTTGTAAATGAAAAATCTCAAACGGGCAGAGCCAACTAACGAAAAAAAAAAAAACAAAATTATAATAAAAACGCTTAAACAACTTGTCGCCTGTGTGTAAAAATGAGGCGTAGCTAAATAAAAACTATTTGTCTTTCGAGAATAACAAAAAAAAAAAGAATAGAAACATATAAAACTCTTCGACAAACCCCCGTCGTAACCGAGACGACGACAAGAAATAAAAAGAGACAAAAGAAATCCGCTATAAGAATCGTAAGAAGTGAGAATATTTTTAACATAAAACAAATTGCTAAAAATTGGCCAATTAAAAATGGCGCTAAAATACAAAATGCTACAACCAGACACACTAAAATGTACAACTAATGAAAACTAACAATGCAAACAAGAAAAAAATATTTGCACACCGAATTGATTATGTTTATGCCACAATTTTGTGAGGCAAGAAAATATTCAACACATTAATTTATTTTTGAATATTCAATGAAGGGTTTGCCTGTGCTGCCATCTCTCCTTTGTTCCTTTTCCTTTGTTTATAAAATATTGAGGTGTTTATTTTCATCGATCGATGATCGTCATCGTCATCCATCTCATCGCTTGTTGATTGTTTGCATTAATAATTTTTTGTAGATAGAAACTTTGTTGAGGCAAAGAGCAAACTTCTTTACAGTTCCAGCACTACACTGAAAGAATGAAATATGATGCATTATTTGTTGTTTTAACCGAGCACATTACAGTCAGCCTGCCATGCCAGCCATCCAGTCCTGTTGCTGGATGACGATCATGATCAACATTTGATCTTGTTCTTAAAAGCGTGGTGGTTTAAGGTGAATTTCATATGATCGTTTCTTATATTTTTTCTTTCCCTTCGGTTTTTTTTTTTGGGAGGGAATAAAGAAAACAATAACATTTATGTGAGGGCAAATTATTTTAACGTAAAGTTTGCAATTTCAGCAGGTTGTGAGAGATCGTCGGCAGATTTCAATTAATGAGACCACCCAGGTTATCAAGAAGAAGTAGAACAGAATGGAGTTTGTTTCACGTGTGGGATGTTGCTTAAGGAGTGCTTCCTAAAACTAATGTGTTTGGAGGAGTAAGAATTTCTGCTTAGAATGATAATATACTGGAGGTTGAATAGATATTAGCTAAGCACAATATTAGTTTTGTTTTAAATAAATTATTTTTTGTATTTTTAATAAGATGCATTGCAGCTACATAGAATTGTTCGATGCTTGGAAGTAGAAAGAATATAAAAATCTACAAGAGGTGATTGCTAGCATACAGTTTTGAATACAGTTTCTTAAAGATCTTAATGTACAGATACCGGCATTGTTTTAAGAAATTTTAGATTGATTCGCGAGTTAGACATCTTTTAGTTGAATTTTATATTCTTTCCACTACCAAGCGTAGAATCCTGTTGCAAAAATATCGTAAAAGGACGATTTCTCGGTATATTAAACAGTTGTTAATTTACCAATCCTAACGCAAACTCAAGATGTTGAACATGATAATAATTATTTATAGCAAAATTTCCTTAAAGATCCTGTTTTTTTGGGTTTCTATTGGTGATAATTATCGAAATTTTCTACAAACGAAATACTGATAACGTTGTACATATTCAACACCCATTGTGGGCTACTCTAAATACGTGATAAAATTGTGAAGTTTTAATTGAAATAAGTTATGATTTAGGGATTTCAAAAATTCGATTAGTTCATATTTGTAGCCTCTAAATTAAAAGACGCCTAAATAAAACACTTTCGAACATTTGCAGTCTTGATGACTTATGTGAATTCGTATAAAATTTCTGAAAAGTTTATTTTTAAGGTAGCTCTAGAATTAAGGTCAGCTCTAGAACTAAAACCAACATTAGGATTAAAACCGAAAAGCATTTCTGTATAAGAAAGGAAAATTTAAATTTAAATTTTTCTTAAATAAAGCTTCTCATCGCTCTTTCCCAATTTCATTACATCTAATCTGAAAATGTAGACTATACTCGTATACAGTGACAAGCAAAATTAAGGACACATTTACTGTTTTTTTTTTTTTTTTTGATAGAAGTTTACAATAGAATTTGAGTGATGGCAAAAGACAGGTTCATTCAAGTCAAAAAATCACTTCGATTTAGACACGCAAAATTTCCAAAATTTAATTGTTTTAAAGGTGGAAAATTTTAAAAAATGTCAAAATGGCGACCCATAAACAGCTTACCCTCGAACAGCAACACATTATAATTGATTTATATGAGAAGGACAAAAAATCTTACGGTGAAATTGGTGAAATAGTGTCTCGAAGTCGGTATGCTGTTAGAAAAGTAATACAACGAAAAACAAATAAAAATCGCATATAGAATAAACCTGGAGCTGGCCGACCAGTAAAATTGATCGATAAAGATAGACGATATATAAGGCATTATATTGACAAAAGCCCGTTCACAAATGCCAGAAAAATTAGTGACAATCTGGAAAAATATCAGGGTAAAAAAGTTTCCCCTGATACTGTTCGAAGATGCCTAGCTAGTCAGGGTCTACAGTCATGTGCACCTAGCAAGAAACCCCTTATTAACTTAATGAACAGGAACGAACGTTTAGATTTCGCAAAACAGTATTTGGACAAGCTCCAAAAGTTTTGGGATACCGTTGTTTTCACCGACGAATCGAAATACAATATACTCGTATTCGGTTCAGATGGACGCTCAAAAGTGTGGGGGAGAAGAGGGGAAGTCTTAGATCCAAAGAACACTACAAAGGCAGTAAAACATGGAGGAGGAGGTGTCTTGGTTTGGGGCTGTATGTCGTCATCGGGTGTTGGAAATTTAGTTTTTATCGAAAATACAATGATTTATCGAAAATACATATAGCTAGTCTTCCTGGTTTCCCTGATGAGCGAAGGAGACAATTGTTTGGTAAAGAAAAATATGAACATTTTTCATAAAAAAATTAAATGATTTTTATGTGAAAAATTTTCACTCGCGTAGTTATGTCGACAAACATTTCATAAAATCACCATGAATATATTTTCTAATTAATTGTCGACTGAAACGAAGTATAAAAATCGGCCGATATTTCGAAAAAATTAAAAGATTTTTGTTTGCTAAAGACATATTTATGTGAAAATATTTAACAAAAAAAAGGTTAATTTTGTATTAAACATTTTCCTCAGCGGCGTTAAGCATACAGGTTGAACAAATTTTGCTAAAGTAATAGAAGAAAATGTTTATCAAAAAAAACAAAAAAATTGTGAGAATTTTTATTACAAATTTCCGTCTGCGCCGTTAAATTTACAGGTTAAAAAATTTTTTCCAAAGAAATTTAAGAAAATGTTTATCAGAAAACAAAAAAACAAAAGTCGTCAGAATTTTTATTACAAATTTTCGTCGGTGCCGTTAAATATACACATTAAAAATAAAAAATTTTTTCTAAAGAAATATAAGAAAATGTTTATCAAAAAAAGAAAAAAAAATTCGTGACAATTTTTATTACAAATTTTCGTCTGCGCCGTCAAATTAACAGGTTAAAATATTTTTTCTGAAGAAATTTAAGAAAATGTTTATCAAAAAAAAAAAAATCGTGAGAATTTTTATTACAAATTTTATCACATACAATTCAA
>JAHXMU010018913.1:0-19291 GCA_019455685.1 Philornis downsi
CTTTGATTTTTTTTTAAAAAACATGGGTCCGTCGAATATGGGCAACACTGGTTCGAATATTTTAACTTACTTCTACATATTGCAGCTAAAAAAGGGTTTTCTATTGAAGATAGGAATTTTTGGAATCGCTTCAGGGATTTTCGTTTTTGGCATAGCGTTGATAACACTGCTTACATTACATTTCAGCGAATATGATGGAAGCGAAAGTCCCGTTGTCCGGCATTGTATTTTGAAGAATGGAATGGTGCACATATGATATGAGGCGATGATGATAATGAATTGTCTCTTCATTTCAGAATGATTGACCTAACCTGATCTTCATTGCTTGACGGACCTGGTTGTAAATCAGCTGGTCGATGAATTCCAAATACTGGTTAAATTTTAATTGCTGTTCCTCTGGAAAATTCTTTAAAAACTTAAAAAAAAAAAGTTTTAGTTTTAAATTCGAGGTAATACCTACTCGTATGTATATAATATGTTGCCGATAACGAAAGTATTGAAATTATATACATATATATAGGGATAGGGACTTATATTGGGTAACATACATAAATACATACATACCTATACATATATATGTATAAAGGGTTGCCCATTTCGTGGTTTCAAAACCATTGATCTGCTTATGCTGTCAGACGTTAAATACCTGTCATTTGAAGTGTTATTTATTTAGTGAGAGGTTTGCCACTTACGAATATGGATCGCTTAACAACAGAAGAAGACGCAAAAATAATTAAAACTCACTACAAAAGTAGTGATGCAACGTTATTCAACACTAACGATTTCGACTTTATTGCATGAGAAGTTTCCGAAAAGCGTAATTTTACGTTTGGGTGACGTCAATTGACCACCAAGATCGTTCGATTTGACGCCGTCAGATTTTGTTTTGTGGGTCTATCTCAAAGACCGTGTTAACGCGGATAATCCCCAAACGTTGGAGCCCTTGAAAACAACTTTCGTCAAGCTATCGCCGAGATGCCGGCCTAAACGTGCGAAAATATGGCCGAAAACTACCTTAAAAGGATTCACTGCTATAGCCAATCTAGAGGCAGTCATTTCAATGACATTGTATTTCGTGCATAATGGCATGGGCCCAAACATTATAATGAAATCAAAGCTTTATCGAAAACATAGCTGTATGTGTGTTTTATTTAACTTCACTTTGAAACCGAAAAATGGATCCCTGTATATATTTGAATACATATTTATATATTGTCTGAAGCGAAAGTTCGAAATTTCCTTACGGTTTTCTGTGTAAGCTCAGGTTTATGTGATGTTATTCAATGCGGGCAAATTTATTCCTTCCCAGTGCAATAAGTTTAGCTACTGGTTTTAGATTTACGTTTAGACAGTTTTAGATGATTTAGATAAATTTGTCAGATGTGGATTTTGGGAATATGTAAATAAACAAAACGACCATACATGATTAGATTGGAAATCAAACGTCAATTTAGATTAGAGTTGCTCTTCGAAAGCTTACACCTGCGTCAATGATGGTCTGGGCCGCGATAGCTATCATAGCACGCTCACTGCTTGTTGTCATTGCACAGGGCGTAAAGATCTGTAGCATGAAAAGATTGTAAACGACGCTTTGTTCTCTGTGGCGCGTAAACAATTCGGTAGAAGTTATTGGACGTTTCAGCAAGACTTCGTACCATAATATAAAGGCCGTGAAACGCAACATTTTTTACAAGAAAAAGTTCCCAGCTTCATTTTTCCCATTCCCAGATTTTTCCATAAGAACCAAACGAGTATGTGCCTAAAAGTATCACCCCAAAAATATGTGACGGTCAAAGCCTTAAAGTTTGCTGTTCACTAAAAATGGAACGAAACACTATCAGACTAAAGGTGGCTACATCGAACAAACACCTAGTTCTCCTAAAATTTGTAATATTTTTACCATATACTTTTAACGATATATTTTTAAATAAAAAAATTGCAAAATTACAGCATTTTTAATGGGTAACACTTTTAGCGCCGACTAGAGTTCAAAGGCGCCCGATAAAAAACCGGTAGGCGTCACCTACTCATTTTGCGTTCAGCTTAACTTCGCCAATTTTTATCATAGACTTTTGAGACTCATAGAGGTTTGAAATGTTGCCGACTTTATGGAAACCGGCTGTATTTTACTTGCTTATGTTGTAGGAAAGTATCTTCATCTGCATTTTTTACAGACATTTTACATATTGAGATGTAACTTGAAGGACATTTAGGAAATTCGTAGACAATTTTCTGAAACCTCCGATATTTGTCTTTATAGGCATTTTTCATAGACATTTTACGTATTGAAATGTAACTTGAAAGACAATTAGGAAATGTGGAGAAAATTTTCAGAATAAAAAGTACTTTTTAATATGAAAGTTTCTATTAAAGAATACACTACAAAAGCATACTTTCGATTGTTAAGGATGAATTTTAATATGGATCATCTTAACGATCAACCTTAACAGTGACAAATGTGATTTCGTGGATATTTCACGTATAGAAAAGTGTATTTATTAATAGAACATTTTCATATTAAAAAGTGTCTTCATAGGTACTTTTCATTCAGAAAATCTTCTAGGCAGGCGTCCTTCATATGGAAAAGAATCGTCATAAACACTTATTGACCCCAATGTGAGTTACTGACAGATGATATATTGACATCATCACACTCATGTCTTTTTAGAGAAGATTGGCCAAAATCTTTTGAAGGTGTAGTTAAAAAAACTTGTAGTTTCGTATTCAAATGCAATCCATTAAATATAATAAAAACAAAAAAATGAAAAGTATGACTTTTTAACAAATTTGGTATAGAATATATTGTATCCTGATCATCCACAACATGCAAATATAGGAGCTCCTCGGAAATAATTGGCTACATTATATTTTTTGATAAGATGCAAAATGAGTATGAGCAATTTTATCTACAGCGATTTCAAAACGAAAGTATAATATTTGACAGTGAATTTCAAAAAGTTTTAGTTAATTCTCACCCTCTTCTTTTGTAGAAAAAGCTTTAGATTTATTATACAACATCTGCTTCACCACTGCCATGGAGTCATTTGATGTGTGACAGGTGGCTCCATCTTGTTGGAACCAAGTTCTGGAATTCATTATTCTTGAACTTTCAATTTCTGGAGCCAAAAATCCGTCCAACATCTCAACATACCGTTCCGTATTAACCGTGACGTTTTGGCCCCGCGCATTTCCGAAGAAAAAAGGACCAATTATTCTTCTGCCAGAGATTGCTGCCCATACTGTCACTTTAGGACTATGCAATAGTTTCTGGTGTTTGATTTTGGGATTTTCACTGTTCCAGTAATGACAATTTTGACGGTTTACGAACCCATTCATAAGGAAATGAGCCTCGTCAGAGAAAAGGATATTGTCAAAATTGGAAAATCGATTAAGCATTTCATTAGCAAATGCGAGCCTTGCTATGAAGTCAGACTCTTTCAATTCTTGTGTTAACTGCAGCTTATATGGATGCAGTTTAAGATCCAATGTTAAAATTCGTTGCAAACTTCGTCGCGATAATTGTAAGACAGACGATCTCTTGCGAGTCGACATTTGTGGATTTCCTCGTACTGACTCCATAACTCTCTCAACATTGTCTTCGGTCCTAGATGTTCTTGGGCGACCATTTGCTTGTGTCTCTTCAAAACGCTTTACCCATATTTTAATTAAATTAGCACTCGGAGCTTCACTAATTCGCCGTAGTCCATATTCAGCACAATATAGTCGCCTAGTAGCAATATATGAACGAGAGTTCTCGTAAAATGCGCGCACGCAAAATGCGCGACGCTTCCCGTCGAAGTGATTCATAGCGACTAAAACTTCATGAGCCCGCCAACGATGTAGGCGCCCCCCGCCCGCGCCTTTCCTACCCTGCAAAAAAAGATGATGCAATATGCACGTTCTATTGCGCCACCCTGTACTTTATAGTTGTTGTATTGTGGTTCATATGTATGTTATCCATTTAGCGGCTTCAAAACCACAGATCTGGCAAGGCTGTCAGCTGTAAAATACCTGTCATCTGAAGTGTTATTTATTTAGTGAAAGCTTTGCCATTTACGAATATGGATCGTTTAATAACAGAAAAACATGTAAAAATATTTAAAACTTACTACAAAAGTGGTGATTTAAACGTGATTCAACACGAGTTGACAGAATGGGTATGAGCAATTTCACATTTGACGATTTTAAAACGAAAATATAATATTTGGCAACGAATTTAAAAAAAATGTACTAAATTTCGCATCTTTTTCTTTTGCAAAAAAGATTTATTTATTATTATATTTTATAGTTATTGCATTGTGGTTCATATATGGGGGACTTTTTCTTTGTTTTTTAAAGAATATTTTTTCAAATGGAAGTGGAAACTTTGATGATATGATCGGCAATGCACGTTTTACTTTGGGTATCTCCAATTGGAAAAAAGGGTGCAGATGTGATATAACACGATTTTGATTGCCAATTCTTTTTTCCAATTGTGAAATTAGCTCTTCATGGGGTTGTTCTCGCAAGAATGCAGTGGTTTCACGGGCAAGTAGTATCTTGCTGGAACCAAATGTTGCTTAAATCATGAATTTCAATTCCTAATAAAAATATAATCAGAACAGAAATTTCAGATAGTTGAATTGGTTTATATATTCCTTCAGCCAAAGTCCTTTTGTGCTGTTGCAAAAAGGTCTCTAAATAACAGCACAATAAAAGAAGCTAAAGTAATTTATTGGAGTCATCCCTTTTAGAAGACGTAAAAGGATCACAGATTTCTATTAAATCGCATAATTTATATGTGTAGTATTCCAACGTGTAACGGATTCAACCAGCTTAAGTTCATACCAATACTTTCGTTTTCGATCAGGGCAGTACTTACCTCTTGTATGCTTTGATCTTGCTGAAAATTTGAATATTCGTAGTTGAAAAATAAGCAGAAATTCTGAGCGAGAAGTTGTTGGAGCAGAGATTTTGTTTCATCGCATTGCAGGAGACGCTTACGCAATCGTTGTTTTTGGTGTCGCATCTCAAGCAGATTCTTGCCATATATGGAACGTTGGTGTAAGGGTTCGTGACTCCACCGCCGGATGCTGTCCAAGATACGCTGCACGTTTGTCCGCGCATCGTCCAGATGTCGATATAATGTTTCTGTGCGCCGATATATATTATTAATGAGATCCTCATCTGTGAACATAAAAGATAAAGTATCGATCAACTCAAAGGTAATTAAAGAAAGGAAAGTAATGGCTGATATATAATATGTATGGACTACGCTGTAATTTGGTGGGATCAGGTCGGTGTTATTTATTACGAGCTGTTGAAACTAAGGGAAACTATCACTGGGGTTCTACGTATATCGATTTTAATTAATGAGATTGAACTGAGCTCTGTGCGAGAAATGCCCTCAATACGCGGAGAGACACGAAAAAGTGATTCTTCAGCATGACATTGCTCGGCCTCATGTGGCTGAGACCGCTAAAACCTACTTGAAAACGCTGAAATGGGAAGTTTTACTCTATCCGCCATATTCTTCAGATATTGCACTGTCCGATTATCACTTGTTTCGTTCGATGGCACACGGTCTGGCTGACCAACAGTTCCACTCATATGACGACATCAAAGAATGTTTAGATTCGTAAGTAGTCTCAAAACATGAACAGTTTTACCGTGACGGAATTCCAACGTTGCCAGAAAGATGGGAAAAAGTAGTAGCTAGCGATGGCCAATACTTTCAATGAATCATTTGTAAACACGTTTTCATAATAAAGTTGGATTTTTATAAAAAACAAAACAGTAAGAACTTAGCTGCACACCTGATAGATATCCCAAATAGGAATGCCTCCATTTGCCTAACCACGTATAGGGCATTGGGGATAATTGGAAATACTAATAAATACGAATTTTCTCGCTTTTAATACACCCACTTATCTAAGCCGATGAGCCGATACGTCGTGCACAATATTATAGACCGAAGTTTATCAACTTTTGGCATGCCAATCACAACGTGATTCGACATCATGATTCACAACCTGGAAAGGCTGCATGAAAAAAATAAAGTACTCCAATTATTGCATTATATCAAATGGTTACAGCTCTGATACAACTTTCTTAAATTTATTCCGATGTGTAAACTAAATTTAAATATCGAACATGGTGTAATTTAGTACAAACTTGTGCCACACAAAATCTCTCCCTCTGATATCCTTCCATGAATGTTGTTGAACATCATTAGTATTTTGCTATTTTCAATCAATCAAAAGGGAACGTTGCAAACAATTTTGTGGTTGTAACGGTCTGACAGCTGGTTAATAAGTACTTACGCACATACATATTACGCAAATGTGTAAAGCTTAGAGCATTAAACTTGTGAGAATTCAAAGCCTTTGCTGTGCAAGTTCAGTTAAATGCCCTGCACCCGTGAACATTTGCCAGGCTGCGACGGGGGTGTCTGTTGCCTCACTTACCATAGTGGCGCCATGTCAGGCTATCGACAGCAGACGCCAAATGTTCTTCTATCGCGTTGACAACCGGTTGAATTAATTGCATTTCAATGGATGCACTCAATCCCTCCCCGATGGCGTTGTAGTAGTCGGCAAGTTGCATTAGTTTGATCTTGCGTTGCCAATAGACGTCGCGTTGTGCGTACACATCGAGTAGTGTTTGTGGCAAGTGGCGATGCTGTGGGTTGGTTGCGGAACAGCCTGAATTGCGACCGCAGTGAATTTGGTGCAGAGCTAGCAAATATTTGGTCTCTTTCAGCAATGTGAACAGTTCGCCAGAGAAATTGATTTCAAGGATTTTGGTGTCAGCGACAGGTGACGACTCACTTAAATCCGCAGTGTTGACAACTTGGCAATGAGGCTGGCGGTATGGTCGGGTGTCTGGTGTGCTCTCACATGCAACAGCAGCCTTGCCGCCAAGAAGATGATAAGGGCTATTACCATTGCCACGATGCGATATGTGTATCAGCGTCATCACTTTGGAATCAAGTCCTTTGGCAATGCGTTTCTCAATTGTTTGCTGCCAATTGTGCCAAATTTTCAACTGCATATTAGTAAGCTTTGTTGTCAAAATGTTGCGTCGAACAGTCAGCTTTTCATATAGAGGGCCCAAAGGATGGTCGACGACACTTGGGGCGTATGTGTTAGCATGTGCAGATGGGGAGAAAGGAAGAGAAAAGACGAACATTAACCATACGTGCACACACTCCAACGTGCCACAAGTACAAGTGACACTTATTCTATAACAATTGGCTGCAAGTGGAAACGTTCAGCCACGCTTCACTTGTTGCCATAACCATTCGCCAGCTTTCAGCTTGCTGGTACACTTACAGCACTTCCATGAGAGCATTCAACTCGAACGCCGTGAAGACATCGCATCTACTGATATGATTCTCTAACCATGCCATAGCACCGGGAAAGGCGGGGAAGTTCGTGCGCTCCAAGGGGATGGCTTCAATGCCTCTGTATTCATATGCCAATATCACTTCGCTGACAATGCGTTCTATCGGAATCAATTCACGCTCATACACGTTAAGAATGTGGGCTACCATTACCCCTAATTCGGAATGAATAATGCGGCGCTGCACGATGTTGGCGAACATCGTCGTGAGCTGTCAGCCGTGTGAGTGGCGTTAACATTCGCATAGAATGGCATAACATGGCAGTCAGATAAGGATGACGACAATTGTATACAATCTGTTTGTGTTACCTTCGATAGCTGTTCCCAATTGTGACAGTATCCATAGGCCCGCACAAGAATGGTGGCTAATTTCATTTCGAGTACCTGTAAATGAGCGAAGAATGCGGTCTGTTGCCGTTTGAATGTATTCCAGCTGGAAAGTTTGCCTTCTGACGATGATTTCGTATATGTGCAGCTCACATCGATTTCCACCTTGGTCCAGTTTTCGAAGAGCATCCGAAATTCCGCATGAATCTGTGGTGCATAGAGGACATTGACATCGACATTTGTTGAAAAGCTCACATTGCATACGCACCTGTCGGGTCCGCTGTGTGAGTAGTTTTCCTACGCATCCGCCGATCTCCAACTTATCCAAACTCTGGAATGACACTGCGGCCTGGAAAATTTTTTGGACTTCGGCCAGTTGGGCCAGAAAGCCGTCCAGGGCATAACCGAAAACGTCGTCGGGGGAGAAGCGCCACAACTGATGTAGCTGCACGGACGGTAACGATGATGGGGCCTCACCTGCTGCGCTAAGTGAGATGGGCGTTACCGGCAAAGCTGGTAGTATTGTTTGGCTACAACCGTATTTGCCTTTGTAATACAAAAGCTTAGATCTAGAATAGCACAATGTAATTAATAGTCACGTTTCAGTGGCCTTTCACGCAAAAGCGTGCAACGTACTTGAACATTTCTAAAATGGCAATGGTTCCCGAGATCTTTGACAGCCCCTCATCTGCGTCGGTCTGAAAGAGGGTGGCCATTTCAAGGTCATCGTTGGCACGTCGTATCATGAGATTGCAAATACATCGAAGCAGCACTGTCATCCTCGACGTTGTGCGATAGTGACGCGAATTTGACCAGATCAAATGAACGACGTGTACCATCGGTGCGATTAAATCCCGTGCATTGACAAAACTGATAGCATTGAAGGCAGCTGTGGGTCTTAGTAGGGGCTGCAGCCACAGCGTTACGTCCTGAGCCTCGTACAAAGCACACACCACACTATTGAACATGGTCGCAAACGGCCGGTGATAAGGGGAACCTGTTGCCTCCAAGAGGAGAGCAACGCTCTTGGGTGATTTCGATTTCAGTTGCGCGTACACGTTTGCAAGATTACGTTGTCGGTTTATCCAGAAATTAACTTCCTGTGAGGGTATGCTTACGGTGTGTAAATGACGCGGATCCCTGCCTTTTTGGTTGAGAGGAACGCAAGCTGATTTTTCATTGATTATTTCGTAAACCTGAACAGTCCAATTGATGACCATTTCCTCCAGTTGGCGCCGTAGTTTGCCATCCAAAAGAGCATCGTTATCTCTACAATGAATGAGAGGAGGGTTAAACTTTGTGTCAGATACTAAAACTGCTGCCACGTAGATGATGTACATAAATGAGACGACAATCAAAGTAATTTAGGATTTAACATACGCACACAACAATGTGTCTGCATGTGTGTGCGCACATTTATTCCCTTCTGTTAAAGAATTCTAATTCCCTAATTAGAATTTCATTGTTAAGGACTCCCCGGTGAGCATTTAGTTGAAAATAATTTGTCGGTGGGGTGTAACAGTTCTGTCTGGCTTTTGTTTATTTGGACAGTTTGACGCACATCTATTGAGTATGAGTTCTAAGCCTTGAAATATATTTGTCAATATGTTATATTGAAATGCATATGTATGTACGGAAATCCGGCAAATCGTTTTGTTTTTTTGACCGAAACTGTATGCCGTTTTCTTCAAAATCGACATTTGAGAATAATTGGTTTGACCTGTTTTTGAAATTTGCTTAACTGGATTTTGAAAACCTCTAAAAATTTGTTAAAAATGATCACGTGTGGAACAAACTAAAATGAAAAATTTAAAAAAATTACCACAAATTGATTCTGGCCCAGTCGATATAATAAATTCAATGATTTTAAATCGATATTACTACAAAATATAGATTTTGGCGATGCGAGAAATTTGATGCTAAGACCATAATTTCGTAAATTAATGTTGTCAGTATTAGTACAGGGTGTCCGTCGGAAAGGTAAATGAAACAGAATGGATCTTATATTGATAAATGTTTTATTTAAATAATAAATAGTGCGTCGTCTTGCTGGCACGTTGTTTCTCCCAAAAATTTCACGTAACTTCCTCATCGCCACATTAATCGATGATCGATTTTGCGAAAATGTTTTAACGATTAAAACTGGTTGGTTTATCGAATATTTTTCCATAATATATTTGCCACATCTCTACTTCACGACTGTCAAATATGAAACAAAGTAGTATTCCTTCCCGACGAACACCCTGTGTTAAGAACACGTTTCTTTATAACAGCATATTGAAAATGCATACGCGACATTGACACATACAGGGTGGGCCATATGAGTGTTGGCGATTTAATTCTTCAATTTCTCGGTAACGCGCGGCGCGGGGTGGCGGACAGATATGTTGTTCGCTGCGCCGCTTCCTGGAAATTTAATCGCCATGGAGCCGTACACGGGAGTGCAGCGTGCATTTTGTGTCCGAGCGTATTACGAAAACAATAAATCAGTGATTACTGCACGACGTTTGTATCGGCATGAACACGGTTTACACGATTTAAGTGAAGTTCCAAGCGCCAATGTGATACGAAAATGGATCAGAATGTTCGAAACAACCGGCTCAACAGTATCAATTACGGTTCGTGGTCGCCCAGTTTCTGCAAGATCAGCCGACATTGTGGAGCGTGTTCGTGTTTCAGTTCAGCGAAATCCGCAATAGTCAACACGTAAGAGAAGTCAGTCTTTGGATGTCAAAATAACAACTTTACGACGAATTTTGAAACGTGATTTGCATTTGAAGGCTTATAAGATTCAGATAGTCCAAGAATTAAAACCCGATGATGCTAATAACCGGCTTAACTTTGTCAATTTGATGCTAGAGCGGTTCAACAATTTCAACAACGTGATTTTTAGTGATGAGGCCAATTTTCACCTTAATGGCCATGTGAACAAGCAAAATTGTTCTGGTCCGAGGCTAATCCCCGACGCTTGAAAGAACGTCCACTTCACAGCCCTAAGTTTGTCGTATGGGCTGGGATAACGTCAACCGGTATTATTGGACCATACTTTTTTGAGGACGAAAGAGGGCATGCGATGACGGTTAGAGCCAACAATTATTGCAACATGCTAGCAGACTTTTTGGTGCCAGCTTTACAAGAACTTCAAGGCAATACCTCGAGGATGTGGTTTCAACAGGATGTGGCCACATGTCATACGGCTAGGGTATCCATAGAGCTGCTGAAAAATGTTTTTCCTGGAAAACTCATTCCGAAAAGGGGGGATATTGAATGGCCCCCACGTAGCCCCGATCTCTCTCCATGCGATTATTTTCTATGGGGCTACCTCAAATCGGTAGTCTACGAGAATAATCCGACCAATTTAGAGCAGTTGAAGAGGAACATTATTCAGGAAAGTAACAAAATACCGAGCACAACTTTTCAACGAGTTTTCCAAAATTTGCGACTTCGGTTCCAAGAGTGTCAAGCAGCCGAGGGAAGCCATTTGGACAACATTATTTTTAAGTCTTAAAAATTCCCATGCTTCTACTTTTTAAAAATACAAATATATTTTTTTTATGTTTCGTAGTTTTTTTTTAATTGAATATTTAAACCGCGAACACCCTTATGGCCCACCCTGTATTTACGCAATATCTCGAAAACTTGAATTACCAAACCAAAGGAACAAACATTTAATTATTTTAATATTATGCATTTTTTGAAATAATACTTCAGAATTCTGAAGAAAATTAATAATGATAGTGGTTTGATAATAATTTGGATATCTTCATGAAACTTCTCTAATCGATATTTGTATGGACTAGAGTTGACTACCGAAACATTACAAGTATAATATTCATAAGAACACTCACCTATTAGTTGAGGGTCTACAATATCTGTTCATCAAGCTGTGTTTAATACTTGTCGCGACTTCAATATTCAATTTTTGAACAAATTCCCCTATGCCTTATGAATGAGACATAGGAGAGTTTCTCACAATCAGTGAGAGTTACACGCATTCTATTTTTAGCCTCACTCAACGGGACCTACAGTTTAACATCGATTCCGAACGTGACAGTTTGAGAAGCATTCGCAAGACTTTTCGATTACTCGAAGCGTTCGTCAGACGCGTTGAGTTGAACCCGCAATCATGCGAACGATAGTGGCGTGTGCTAACCATCACGACCGGGTCGATCACGATTCTGAGAGTTGTCTTCCAAAATTAACATCGATTCTAACCAACAAAGAGTCAGAATTAAAGAACAACTCTGCATTTAATGCAATTGAATCCAGCAGTACGAGGTGTGTTCAAAAAATAAGCTGAATTTTCATTTTTCTCAAGAATTATTTATTTATTCATCAATTTCTCTTTTATCTCCTTCAAAGTAGTCCCTCTCAAATATAATACACTTGTGCCAGCGTTTTTCCATGCACTTTTGGTATGTCCTTAAGCTGTCTCAGCGATTCGGTTTTTATCTCCACAATCATCGCAAAACGCCGTCCTTTCATGGGTCTCTTCAATCTTTGGAACACGAAAAAGTCGTAGGGCGTGAATACGATGACTGAGGCATGATAATGGTGTTGTTTTTGCCCAAGTAATCTCTCATTAGCAAATATGAGTGAGTCGGTGAATTATCATGAAGCAAAAGCCATGCATTTTTTTCCACAATTCCAGGCATTTGTTTCTAATTGCTTTACGGAAACGGAGCATAACTTCAAGGTAACACTACTTATTTACCGTACAATCTTGTGGTAAGAACTTATGGTGCACTATGACATGGTAATAGAAGAAAACATTGACATTTGATCGAATTTGGCTTGCTTTTTTTGGTCTTGGCTCTCCTGGACTTGGGACGATGGAGCTTTGGTTTCGATGTCATAGTTATGACTCTTTTAAGTAAATCTGGATCAACCTTGACGTCATTCAACAATTCGTGAGCGATGTTCATACGACGTTGTTTTTAGTCAAAATTCAGCAATTTTGGATCGAGCTTCGCTGCCACACGCTTCATGCCAAAAATCTCCGAAAAGATTGCATGGCATGAGCCAACCGATATGCCGACATCCTCAGCAACTTCTTTAATTGTGATTCGACGATTCTCCATAACAATTTTCTTCACTTCCTCAACATTTTCATCGGTTGTTGATGTTCTGGGGCGTCCAGAGCGAGCGTCGTCATTCACATCTTCTCGACCTTCTGTGGAAAGCTTGTACCACTTGTAAGCAATTCTTTATCTCCGAGTACTCTCCCCGTATGTCACTATCAACATTTCAGGTGTTTTTGAGCACTTGATTCCATTTCTTATACAAATTTTGATGCAATTTTTTTGATCCATTTTCTGCGATAGCAGAAAATCGCCGAACACGCAAAATACTTGTCTTATTTATGCCTCTCACAAACAAACTAAATATGCTATATGGATAATACCATCAACATATCTTCAAGACGAGTGTACCAACATAAAAAAACTAATAATAATCGAAAGTCGAATGTATGTAATGTAAATTTGAAAATTCATCTTTGTTTTGAACACACCTCGTAATTTATCGACTAGCGGCTATAAAGAGCTCGTTATAAAAATGAAAACCCAACTCTGAAACCGACTCCTTTGTACCTCTTATTTTCCAATTTACAATATAATGATTAGGTTTTGCTTATTGCAATATGCTTCTCCAAATTCGTTATGAGAACTTTAACTACTGAAATCAAAAGCGAACATTCTGGTCACGCGGCGTTGCTTATGCTGTTATATCGTCCCATAGGAGACTTCCATCCAGGAGGCAGAAAAATGTGCTCACTTACCCTGGTTTAATATGACTTGCAGCTTCTTCGATGACTGTAGGTGAAACTGATAACGAAAGAATTGTTCGATTATTGGTTTTGCCCTTAATCTGTAAATATAAGAAAGAAATAAAAGAAATTACATATGAACGAATGTACATACAATGCTCAAATGAATAATTTGTAGAAAGAAATCGACGACATATACGAGGGCGGCTCCAAAACTAGTCCACCTAACAAAGGATACACAAAAAAGTTGGGAAAACCTTTATTTGTTTTTAAACTTAGTCTCCTTTCAGCTCGATACACATTTTCCAGCGATATTCAATAGCTTCTATACCCTGTTTGTATAGGATGGCGCATAAGTAACGTTAAGATTTGATTAGTAAATACATTTATTGTTTAAGTCATTTTTATCGTCTCTTTACAGAAGTAACTAAATAATACTTGGGAAATTTATGATGGAAAGGCTTAGCACAGAACAAAAAAAACAAAGTTGTTTAATTTTACTTTGAAAGTCAGTGTTCGATTATTCATATCATATCGAAATTTCGTTCATGTTCGAAATGCTCCTAGCGCTCCAACAATTTACCGATTGGTTCAGCGTTTTGGGCAACAAGAGGCTGTCTGTGATCTTGCGTGCTGAAAGACCTCGTGCAGTTCGAAATAAAGTGACCATTGCTCAAATGCAAGCAAGTATTGAGGAAACCCCCGAAACTTCCACCAGGCGACGTTCTCAGCAGTTAGAGATGCTTAGGCGGTCTTTGCAAAGAATTTTACATATGTTACATCTTTTCCCATATAAGATGCAATTGGTTCACGAGTTAAAACTAAATGATGTACAGGAACGCATTCAATATAGTCGCCGTTAACGTTACTTATGCGCCACCCTTTAGTAAGAAATGTCAAATTCCTTAAAATAGCCATCAACTGCAGACTCAACCTCTTCACTGTTGACAAATCTTTTACCACCGAGTTATCTTTTCAAGTTAGAAAATAGAAAAGAGTCCGAGGCAGCTAAATCTGGCGAATAAAGTGCGCTATGAACTTTAATTAATTAATTTTGGCCATCGAAATAGTGGACGTGTAAACTGAAGCATTGTTTTGATGAAGCAACACTTTCTTTTTTGACAAATGCGGCCTTTTTCCCATAATTTCTTTGCCCAAATGCTGCAATAAACTAGCACAATATTTGCTCTCGATGGCTTCTTATTTTTAAAGATAATCAACAAAAATAATCCCAGGTGAATGGGCAAAAACAAACGCCATAACTTTGCCTGCAGGTGGAACCGTTTTCGTCTTCTTTGGACACGATTCTCCCATTCCAGGCCACTGCTTTGGTTGTTCCTTTGTCCTAGGTGTGAAGTGGGGGACCCTTGTCACATTCGCTCTCTACTGAAACATCTTCACAACGCTGTTATTGTTCTATTGAAAGTATGCGCGGCACCCATCTTGCGCACAGCTTTCTCATCTTCAAATTTTCGATCAATATATGATGTATAGTACGTTTTGAAATGCCTGTTATTTCAGCTAGCTCAATCGGTCTACCACTACAGTGTTCCTCTTGGCAACTCGTATGGCCTTGTTTAAACTCTGCTAAACAATATTTTACATTCGTAAACAAAGGAACAGAATCCCCCAGACTAGAATCTAGCTCGGTTTTAATTTTGGTTCAACGGAGATCTTCCAAATGGAAATATTGAAATACATAACAGTGACCAATTTTCCCGATGAGAGATTGTTTATTTTCGATGACTCAAATAAAAATATTTAACAACATGGCGCCTTCAAACTTTTATAAGGTTGCCACTCTTCAGCAAAATAATTTTTTTCAAACTATGCGGCACTATCAGCTAGAAACACAAACATAGTTTTAAAATGGTGTTTGTTACTGCCCGTTTTAGCACTTATTAACGCTTTCATAAGAAAAGTATTCATAAATATTATTTTAGCTATTTAGCATGTAATTTAAACCGATTGCGATGTGCGAACGAATCAAATAAGAACTTACATCTCGGACAACAAAATATGTCATTCAAAGTTTTATGTAAACTATTGACCTAAGTTGAAACAATACTGCATAGAAGTATTTAATCGTTGGAACAACAATAATAATATAATAAATAGTAAATAAAAATAATAAATTTCCAAAATATAATGTAATGACAAAGAAACAATCTTGAATTCTGCGATAATCGGACATAAAGACCAAATAATGAAAAGCTGCTTCATTGTTTTGATTTGCTACTCATAACAATGTAAAAAAAACAACTGTTTTGATGACAGTTTTTTTTTTAATAATTTTGATAATAATTAAAGCTAACAAATGCCGGACTATCCATTTTTCGGTTTCAAAAGTTAATGTTAAATAAAACACACATAAAGCTATGATTTCGATGTAACTTTCATTTCATTATAATGCTTAGACTTCGCCATTATGTACGAAATACACTGCCGTTTAAATGACCGTCTTTAGATTGGTTGCAACGGTGAATCCTTTTGAGGTAGTTCTCGACCACTTTTTCGCACTTTTCGGGCAGGATCTTGGCGATAACTTGACGAATGTTGGCTTTCAAACGCTCCAACGTTTGGAGATTATCCGTGTAAACACGGTCTTTGACGTGGTCCCACAAAAAAAGTTCTAACGGCGTCAAATCGCATGATCTTGGCGGGCAATTGACAAAGAGTGAATTTAAGCTTTCTGGAAGCTTCTGATACTATAAAGCCAAAATCGGCCCTGTTGTGTGGCTCGTAGCACCGTCCTGTTGAAGGCACATATCGTCTAGTTCACAATCTTCAATTGCAGGGCAAAAAATGTCGGTTATCGCACGTCCATAACAGTCTGAACTGAAATTCAGATTATCCGCCACGTTTTCACTAACAGAAGCGATATTTGCGGCAGTAAGTACATTGCACGCACATTTATAACGCTTTCATTTTCTCCAAATTTCTTTATAATCTTGCCAATTCCTTGCACAATAAGTCGATCATGATGACCATAATCACCCGTAATGCACGAAAACTATACACGTTTGAATCACCATTTTTGTACTAAGTTTTAACTATTTTTATGCTTTCTTCGGTGGTTAAACGATCTATATTCGTAAATGTCAAACCTTGCATTAAATAAATAACACTTCAGATGACAGCTATTTTACAGTTGACAGCCTTGCCAGACCGGCGGTTTTGAAACCACTAAATGGATAACCCTGTACAATGAACGCATAGATGCATGGATTATTAAACGCATTCTAATAATCTCAGTAGAAGTAAAATAGAAAAAAAAACCAAAAAAATTTCCGAATATTATTTAAAAATTTCAATAAATATGACAATCCTGTAAAAGTTTAATAGAGGTATTTTTGTTTTATGCACATAATTTTTGAGTACAGAATTACAAAACCTGTAATAAATAAATTTTTAAATTATTATGAATAAGATCTTCATTATTTAACATATCCGGCAACTGAAAAAAATTTAAAAAATCAACTTTTTCACAACACAAATGTTGATTTGGACTTTATAAATTATTTTTACAAAAAGTTGATTAGTCGAGATTGGATTTGTAGATCCCTAAGTGGAAGAGCTTATAATAATAAGAGTGAACGAATCTACCACTGTGTGCTGTTTATACTCGTAAAGCCGGCGAGTAGAATGAAAACAAACGAGAAGGAATTGGGTGGCAGTGTTGCCTCAAAAATCAATGTGTACCAATGTTTACAAGTATTTTCTAACATTAAAACGCAAATGATTTTTGTATAATGTCAATGATATTGGATGAATGTTTCAAGATAAACACCAAAGGCTTACATTTTGCTCTCACACCAGTAAGAAAAAAACAAAAAATTGTGTAAAATTCAGCCCTGGCAATGTTGAATGATCAAATTTCTTATCAACTCGTCGGAATTATAATGGAAGAGAAATTTTCCAGCAGCATGAGGTAATGCTTTTCTCTTGTTTATAAATATAAGTTTTTTACTTAGCGTAGCTATGAATTTAAGAAAATATGTGTTAAATAGGTCGTTTGGTATAAGATTAACATTTTATTGAGAATTATAGACCAAAATAACATAATAAATATGGAGTTACAGTGGCGGAAAAAAGTGAATTCATGAATTCTATTTGCATGGGGGCCAATGTAGCCCATTTACAATCTCTGGTTTCGATCTGGCATAATGTTAGACTGTGCCAGCTAGCCTGCTCAATCGACTTAAGAAGTCGTGAAACACATTTCGTTAAAATATGCTAGTTGCTTTCCTTCTGGGTGTTACATTTTTGGCCGTATCAAATGATATACACTGTCATTCCTTCGGGTAAAGGTATATGTTGAACGTAGTTAATCCTTCCCATGAATTGAATTTTTGGAAAATTAAATGAATTTTGTAAAGTAAAGCAAATTATGAATTATAAATTATGAATTGAATTGAATTTTTGGAAAATTTAATTGAATTGCATTTAAATTATATGTTTTCGAATTAAAATTGCATTACATCAAACTGCATTGAATCAAGTTGAATTACATCCAATTGCTATGCTATATCAAACAATTTGTAAATATTGTAAATTGTGAAAACTATTTATTTGCTTGTGTAATGGCCCCTTCAAATAACAATGTAACTATAAAAACCCCTATTTTGTTACACCCTTATGGCAATCCAGCGGCGCAAGAGGGTATCCTGGCTAAAATCAGCAAGATATTTGTCCTCTTTTTCCGCCAGCCTCCAACCGGACCACTTCCAGCCGCCAGCCACTCTCAACATACGAATAAAACCTGAAATAATGTTAAGTTAACCGTTATATTTCCCTCTTCTCCAATACGAAACCCCTTCGTAAGTATACACATCCCGCTAAGAACCTAAGTTTTTCCACAAAATCTTTAATTTCTCTTGAGGAACCCAAGTTGCAAATTAAATCTTCAGACTAAATCTGACAGATTTACACTCTAGCAATTGCATTTTACAGTATAAATATTAAATTATTAAATGTAATTTTTGTGGCACAGGGAGGGAAATATATTTCCCACTGTATGGGACTTCTCTATAACTTACCTCCGTCAGAATATTCTGTACGTCCTTCATGCGACTGCTCAAGTCTTTGCCCACCACTTGAGGCCACAATATATGATTCAATGGGTTCTCAAGCAGTGGTTGCATAATTTCATTCAACAGTATGAGTAGCGTATCCACTTTAGCGTGAATCGGGAAGTCTCCATAGATGACATGTGTGCGAAATGTTTCGATGTTCACTGGTGTGTTCAATTGTTGCCGAAGGAAGAAGGCACATTTACCACGAGGCACACCATCAAGCGCGGAGAAACTGCTCGAAGGCGGTGGCAATGGTGCCATCATCACAGAACTGGCGACCGGAGTCATTGCCACACTGGCCGCAACGGTGGCGGCTGCCGTTGTGATATTGCTCAATGTGGAGGTTGAAATCTCGGCTTTCTGACCAAATGAGCTTTGAATAGTTTCAGATAACGAGGCTATGTTGAGAGTCGCCGACGGATTTCTGATCGTATAATAATTATCATATAAATCGTCGATTGAACTTTTCGGTATTAGAAGGCCAGCTGGGCTAAGTGTTATGACCAATAAACGTCTCTGTGTGTTGGTCAGCCAATCTAACAAAACCATCTGAAAAGCGGACAGAACGAGAGATTATATTATGAGGTGGTTTTATATTGTGTATTTCATATTATATTTTAATCAAATCAAAGGGATTTCCAATAAAACCCGCCCTATTTGTTGAAAGGGAACAAAACAGTAGTACAGGGTTGCCCATATTCGACGGACCCATGTTTTAAAAAAAAATCAAAAAAAAAAA
>JAHXMU010018914.1:0-13892 GCA_019455685.1 Philornis downsi
TATGAATGGGTTCGTAAACCGTCAAAATTGTCGTTACTGGAACAGTGGAAATCCCAAAATCAAACACCAGAAACCATTGCATAGTCCTAAAGTGAGAGTATGGGCAGCAATCTCTGGCAGAGGAGTAATTGGTCCTTTTTTCATCGAAAATGCGCGGGGCCAAAACGTCACGGTTAATACGGAACGCTATGTTGAGATGTTGGACGGATTTTTGGCTCCAGAAATTGAAAGTTCAAGAATAGTGAATTCCAGAACTTGGTTCCAACAAGATGGGGCTACCTGTCACACATCAAATGACTCAATGGCGGTGGTGAAGCAGATGTTCCCTGGCAGACTGATTTCGAAAAGAGGTGATATCCCATAGCCCCCACGTAGTCCAGACTTGACGCCTCTTGACTTTTTTTTGCGGGGATACCTCAAACACAAAGTCTACAGTAATAATCCAAGAAACATCGTTCAGCTCAAGGAGAATATCAGTGGTGAAATGGCAGCCATTACACCAATATTACTGAAGAAAGTTTTCAATAATTTTCGTTTGCGGTTAGAGGAGTGCCGTCGTAGAGAGGGTCACCATTTACATGATGTTATTTTTAAAAAATAAACTCCATTTATTACTCTACAATGCCTTAGATTTATTTTAACCATACCTTTTGTATTTATTTTTTAATCTATTTTTTTTAATATGCACGTTCTATTGCGCCACCCTGTAGAAATACCGCAAGAACAAAGTCAAAAATGTATCCTGCTACAAACCACCGATTAGGATTATCCAAGGAAAAACTGCATTTCGTAAAATCGGTTATATTGTATTGGAGGAGCCAGGAAGGTGAACCAATAAATATATGAAATTTCACAAATATTTGTGGCATTTATCGTGTCCACCAGGCAGCCAGACAGCATACGGATATCGCTCAATCGACTTCAGAATTTGTGAAATACAAATAAAACTCATGCTATTTTAGAAAATGAATGAATGAATGAAAAATGAATGCTTCATTTTTCTTCATGTTAAATGGTATTAACCTCTACTGCTCCGAGTAAAGGTATAAAAATAAAATGTGACATAAAAAAATGTTGTTTTTTGTTTTATTATTTATTCGCACTGAGTTTTGTTAATACTAAATACGGTACTTTTGAATCGGTTATTTAAACCAGTGCAGTACCAGTGTTTAACTCTTGTCTGTTAATGGGTTAGTTTTCTTCTCAGACCTAATGATATGTGCTTCCATGCTTATGAAAGGCTGTATAATAATAACTTCTATTGCAAATAACGACAAAGTTAATGTATTACGTAAAATGTCTCAAAATTTATATTTAGTAGACCGTTTTTTTTGGATTTTTTTTTTTTTAAATTATACTGTCCAACTGCAAAAAATCACGTTCACTGCACTGATTTAAGCGAATAGTATAATTTCTTATGACAACTCCGCGATGGCTGCCCTTTCGTTATGGATATTTGTTCTCAAATGTCGAAATCAGTTTGTTGACGTGCCTTTAGATTTGATATAATCTAGGAAAACAGAAAAAACAGGAAAAACTCCTTACAAGTTAAATCAAGACTGCGGGGAGGCCATTTTTCTGTATCACCTCTCCTACGAATAAATTTTCCATTTGCAAATTTCAAGTACTCGCGGTAGAGACGAATTGGACATGTATGACACGCCTCCATTTCGCTGGAGCCATGTTCTCTGGTTATAGTAAAGAAAGTTTTGCACTTTAGGGAACGGGATGTTTTCTAACATTTCCACATAATGCTGTGAATTTACTATAACTGCAGGCTTCCTTTCACCTTCAATAAAGTAAGGATCGATAATTCCTCACGATGACATCACAGGACATATGGTCACTTTTGGCGATTAAAGGGGTACCTGATGCTTGCAATTCGGAGTAGTTTCGCTTAAGTAGTGACAGTTTTACTTATTTACGTGTCCATTGTGAGCTTCATCCAAAAACAAGATATTTTGAAATGTTTAAAAGCGCTAAATTGCCTGGAATACAAAGTCAGATCTTTAAATTCTTCGATAGATTCATATTTGTAGGGGTATAATGATGATTTGTGCATATTTGAAATAGTTATACACTTACGAATTGAAGTTTATAAACAGACTGATTAACGCTATCCCCGTTTTCTACCCTTGTTGATGAGATCATTAAACTCTTTGATCCACTATCGAAAGAGGGGTTACTTGGTACATCAATTAAGCGTCGTAAATCTCGAATAAAGCACAACCTTCTAAGCGCTACATTCGATTAATCAAGGGTTTTGTAAAACTCTCGCATGCTCAATAAATGCGGGGCAAGGCCTTAGGCATTCAGTCGGTATGGAGACTGCATTCTCAAGATCCAGATTTTCGATTGACATATCAGCACTTAACATTCGTTACATACAAGTAACCTGTATACGCGAAGAGATCATTTTTAAAGCACCCAGATATCATAGTGTCGATACATGTGCAACCACACTATGGCTTGCACGTCTCTAAACGGTGATGAATTCACCCAGTAATACCTTACTGACGACGACTGAATTCATCTGCATTGGCCCGTGAAACAAACGACCTTGCTCACTTACAATTATCGATCACTCGCGATTTTTATCGATGAATTTCTGCGCAGCAAGCACGATTGGATATCCTGAATGGTGCACACTATTAGTACGACTATATTTATAAATTGGATTGAGTTTCATCACTCGACTTAGATTTCACCGTGCAAGCTTCCATTTGGAGATATTTAGAGATCTACAACTAGTGATTTATATTACGGGAACTGAACACTTCCATTGGGGAAGGTAATTTCTTTCAGTTTTCATTAAATCTTGGTGAGCACTTTCGCCTAGTTCGTCGCTCACCGCACCTAAGTTTCTTGGAAAAAAACTGTAAATGCGAATGAAGAAAATGCATTTTGAGTAACATTCGTGCACCTAATTCGTGATAATTTTTCAATATTTCAGCAACAATTTGTCTGTAGTTTTCACTCGTATTGTTTCCAAGAAAATTGTTCACGATGCTCTTGAAAGATTTCCAAACTGCATATTCTTTCTCTAATAAACTTTGTGAAAAATTGTAACCATTCAATAGCTTCCTGAACTGAGGGCCAACAAATGTGCCTTCTTTGATTTTAGCATATGAAATTTTAGGAAAAACCGCTAACAAATATTTAAGTGCTGCACCATCTTTGTCCAGAGCCTTGACAAAGTTCTTAAAAAGACCCAATTTTATATTCAGCGGCGGAAGAAGGACGTCATTTGGATCAATTAATGGTTTATTTGAAACGTTTTGTTTTCCTGGTGACTACTCAATTCTTTTTGGCCACTCTATTCTGACATAATGATGACATGTAACGCGACTATCCCATAGACAAAGGAAACCAAAAATATTTTGTGAAACTTCCTTGCTTACCAGACAACAAACCAATGACATGAAACAAATGAATTTACAGTTATTTACGATGGTCTATATTACATGTACAAAGAAATTTAAATCACACACCTTAAGCTCACCACAGGTCTTTCATTTATTATCGATGTATTTGAATAATGTAAAAATTTCAGTCATTGATTCGTAATTTTCCTTTGTATTAACGGCATGAGCAATTGGTATGGATGATTTTTCATTCCCATTATGAAAAAAAATAAATAATCCATCAAATCCACTGGTAATGGATCATTTGGTCGACGTTGAACTGGTTTGGGAACCGATTTTCGTGTAAGTAATATTTTTTCAATTTTTCATATTGAATCCAGCAGCTTTTGTTAAACAAAAATTACAATCGGTTTGATGGTTACTTGGCTCTCTCCGAAGTACTAGAATTGAAAAATGGAAATAGATTTTCTTGCTATTTGACCACTTGTATAAAACAGTTCTGCAACTATTGCAAAACATTGTCTGTGTTCACGATATGTTCAAGTTTCTGACAGCAAAACCCAAAATAATGTAAATATGCATATTTAAATCAAATCAATATTTACCGCACACAAAGCAAAAATAGCTTGAATCAGTAACACACGATCTCCCTGACATGATTAAACGCTTCTGTTATGAAGATTCAGAATGAATGTGGGTTCTGTCAAATTAATAATTGTGAAGTTGTATTGACTGTTCTACAGTATTGCCAGCATGCGATAGAAAATTAATAAGACGTGATAGCCCAATTTTTATACTAGATTTGAATTTACCATAGTTAATTTTCTTCCAAATGTGTAGACCAGTGCATTGTTTTTTTCTTCATTGCTTTGAATATTGATAGTTATAAAACAATATTTTAATAATTTAAAACAAAACAAATTAGTATTAGTTTAAAGCCTCAGCGTCTTGTAGATTTTATAGAGGCGAGTTAGCAATACTGCGAATATTACATTATTTACAATATTTTAAGATGAAAGAGAAAAAAGAAAAAATATATATTTATGTATTTGGAATGGAAATTATTTCTCAATTCATTTTCCAATTCAGAAGTTCTTCTACGTTGTGTAATAAATAAATTTTAAGCAAAGTTTTAAACGAAGAAATTCTCATTTCAGCCTTTAAATAAGGAGGTAAATGTTTAAATTCTTGACTTTCTGAAAATTTTATTCGTTGTTTCGTGGTTTCAAACAAACACCTTATTACGCTTAGATTGCTACTATTGTTTGCATTGAAACTGTTTTGATTTCTGGTGAACTTTATAGTATGATGGCCTATTTTATGAACGCATTTAAAAATGTATAATAAAAGCTGCAGTTTATAGATTCCTCATATTGGCAAAATCGTCGGAAAAACATCTTTATATAAGGAAACAGTCGAAAATGTCATAGGAAGATTTGCCACTATTTTCGATGCCTTTGACTGAACCCTTTGCAAAGATTTTAATTCTCTGCTTTTCCTATATCCATATACAACAGTCAAGTAATTGAAATTGCTTTGGATCAACGCCTTATACACCAATAATCTAGTATTTCGGCCAAATTTATTCTTGAATTTATATAACAATCCGTGAACTTGCGCTGACTTCATTTTCAAGTGTTGAATATGACGATCCCCAGAAAGGTTACTTTGAAGGTATGAGTCTACGTATTTTATAGTATTGACTTCTCCGATTTCTTTGCCATCGACATGGGCAACTAAGTTCCTGCTGTGAACATTATATGGTCTAAAACGCATAATATTTGTTTTATCGGTGTTTAAAAATAATTTAATTATTCGTGCAAATACTGATATGAGAGAAAATCATGTTCTATATAAGCTTCAACTACAATTTCAAAGCGGTAGGGATAAATCAGACATATATTGTCAGCATATATGATTATGTCATTTATAAATATTTTAAATAAAAGAGGTCCAAGAACACTACCTTTTGGCACACCATGTTCAGCATGAACCAAGTCAGTTTTATGATCACTTATGCTGACATACTGCCTTCGGTTACGCAAATAATTTGCGATAAATCCAAGCTCTCTCCAACAAACTCCAAATATTTCAGTTTTTGAATTAACATTTCGTGATCAATAAGATCAAATGTTTGGGAAAAATCAAAAAAAAAAATTCCAACTGTACCTTTATTATTTGAATTATTTGAAGAATTTAAAAAAATTGTTAATTTTGCACCTTCATTAGACGCTTTTCGTTATTCTCCTCGCAATCTCGGTTGTCTGTTCAAAGCATCTTAATTACTACTTTGTAATATATTTGCTTACTACCCGTTTTCAATCACTAAATTCGAAAATTAGCAGAACAAATTTCAAGGTTACTTCTTATTCACATTTGTGATAAATCCATTTCATACTATACGAGTATATTAATAGATTGTCAATACTTTTTCGAAACACCCTTTCCGCAATACAAAAATAAAGACCAGCAAAAAATGTACGTTTGAAAATGTAACACATTCAAATTTCAGCACAAATAATTTTGTTCCTTTTCATTTACAGTTTACAGTTGCATTTGTCGCTGGCCACATTTGTTTCCTTTCTTCGTTAGCATTTTTGAATGGTTATGGAATGTCTGACCAGTTAACGTGTTTGACTAAATTAACCCGTAACTGTCATAATCATATTTTACCTTTATGGTTTAGGGTGGAGCGTAACTAACTGGGTGGGATTCATAATTCATCATACTCGTACATCTGAAAATTTGAAGAGAATAATTATATTACAAACAATATTAGTTTAATATCTGCCGCATAATAGCACTGATAAAGTCACACCGAATGACATTTTCAATAGGCTTCATTAGACTTCGTCTACGACAGCATCTGTTAATCTACGTCTCTGATGTTATTAAGGCATTGCAGTAAAAATATTTTTTCATTTGTCAGTTATTTTTGTTCAATACTAGTTTTGGTCTTGAACCACAACTGAAAACGAAAAAAAACTTTTATTTATTTTATTTTCGAACGTAAAATTGACCTTAAACTACATATTGTTGCATATTGAAATAAGACATAACAAACCAAAACAAATATCTCAATAATAGATCGTTGAAAATCAAAAAATGAACTGAAACAAAATTCCTTTTCTCTTGTATCGCATACGACTTCTGCTAGTCGAGTCGCTTGAAATTGAAACAAAAAAAAAAAAAAAATAGAACACAAACGGTTTGTTGTTAAGAATACAATTTAAACGAATTACTTATTAATCACCTCTAAATACACATCAGATTTATACTCATTATAGACGGAAATACTTAATAGTGTTCTATATACACCCATATGTATAGTCAGTTGCCTATCTAAATGCGAAATGGATTGTTAACTATCGCTCAAGTGGTTTTAAATTACGCTTAATTGCCAGGCGAATAATTAAATTAATTTTTTCTTTTACACCTTTCAAGACCAGAGGGAAATAATGTGCAATTCTGATAGGTTTCTTGTTTAATTTCGATCATTCAAATTATTATAAACGATCAATTAAACACTGGCTGACAGCGGAGCTGAGGCAAGTGTTGACAGATATCCCCTTGGCAAGTAATTATTGTATAATTTAATAAGAAATCGAATGCGTTTCATGACGGTAATAAACTAAACAAGCTAATATGGAACGTTCTTATAATTGACGCATTTGGAATTTGTTGAAATATTTGACAGTGAAATTATGCTGCTATATTGAAATTAACCGTCGGCTACATGTCAATATTTCAGAAAGCGAGAACATTATTTTCATTAATTAAAATAGTAATTCGAATGGTAACTAAATTAGCATTAATTTTCTTATAGACGTACATTATAGGTGTTAGGAGGAAAATGTCCTGGCTTCCTGTTTCCACGTAAAGATTATGAATACCAAGTACAAACGTTGTAGAAATGTGTGCTTTATTGGATTATACTCGATGTTAAAATTCCTGTAATACAAATGGGATCTTTAAATACAATACAAATTGAAGTTTTTGAAAATTAATGACAAACTTTTTTGGTATGAAAACAGAGAGCTTTACTTCTTTACGAAAGCAAGTCGGGATTGCAATTACCTACAAAAGTTTTACAAAAAATGGTTCCCGCTTACAACTGTATGCAATTCCCAGATTAATCCGCGTGGAAAAATTGCTCTCGATAAAATGTTATCATTATCAATGCGATAAATGTTAAGGTGCTAAGTGCAGATAAGAAACTAAAATTTGCAGCATTCACAATAGCAGATTGGTGGCGTCAACAATAGTACTTTGAAATTTGTTGAAATATTTGTCAATGAAATTTAACAATTACGTTGAAATTAACTGGTGTTGATAGTTGTTAATATTTCAGAATATGGTAATTAGAACTCTATTTTTACCCTTTTGATTGAGTGACATCGGATTTTTTCGTTATAATAGATATAGAAAATTGATTTCTAAAGCCCCATTGATTTTTCTCGAGTTAAGAAATTTTTAAATAACTAACAATGAATAACTAAAAGAATTTGGAAGGCGACATTGCCAACATTTTTGCAAAGTTTCATTAGATCCATGCCACTAACGTCCAAATTACGATGGGTCACATTGAATCTCCGACATAACCTTATTTCAATATTTTAATCATCTCTATTCCTAAGTCTTCTTCCGCGTTTGTGTCAAAATGATTACATTTTGAAACAAAAAAAGAAATAGAAATCTTCTTCTGTCCTTAATTACCGAAATTTCAGTTGGACGAACTTACTTGTACATACCTTCACCTAAAGCTCCTCTGAGTTGGTGCAAAAGTATGCAAAGTTTGAATAGAGATGCGACGAATGGCTCAGTTATCTTTTTATGTTTTTATCAAATGTTGTTAAGAATTCAAGCATAGAAAAATTTAACTTTTTACACTTTTCGATAAGTAATTACACGGAAACTGTTGATTTTTGATAAATGGACCAATTTGTATGGCAGATACCCTAAAAGACATAATAATGCAGCCGTTACTCTCTTCAGAATTAAGTTTCCTAAACGACATGTCGGTATGAAATACGATATCCCTCCCATAATTAGCCGACCTAACAAAGAAGACACCAAAAAAGTTGAAAACAATTTCTTTGTTATTCAACATAATCTCTCTTTAATTTGATACACTTTTTCCAGCGATATTCAATAGCTTCTATACCCTGTTCATAGTAAGAACTGTGAAACACCCTAAAATATCCTTCAACTATAGATTCCATCCCTTCATTGTTAATAAATCTCTTACCACCGAGCCATTTTTTTCAAATGTTTGGAAATAGAAAATAATGCGAAGGAGTTAAATCAGGCAAATAAGATGCATGATGAAGCTATTCGACATTTAATTCATTAATTTTGGCCATCGCAATAGTGGATGAGCAAGCTTGAGCATTGTCTGAATGAAACAACACTTTCTTTTTTGCCAATTGCTGTCTTTTTCCATAGCTTTCATTGCCTGAACACTGCAATAAATTAACATAATATTCACCGTTGGTGGTTTTTTCTTTTTGAAGATAATCAATAACAAAAAAAAAAACAGACGCCATGATCCTCCTGCAGATGGAACCGTCTGCGCCCTCTTTGGACATGATTCTACCATTCCAGTTCACTGCTTTGACTGTTTTTTTTTTGTCTCAGGTGTGAAGTGGTGGACCCATGTCCACCCTTGTCAACTATGATTATAAATCGAAATAAAAATTCGGCTTTATTGCGGTGGAATATCGCCAAACACTGTACTAAAACATCTTTATAACGCTGGTTTTGCTCTGTTGCAAGCAAGTGCGGCACACATTTTGCGCCCAGTTTTCTCATTTTCAAATCGTCGATCAATATACGATGTGTAGCACTTTTTGAAACACCTACGAGTATTTTCTAACGCACTTTCAATCGACGATCATCCAATACCATTTTGTGGATTTTCTTAACAGTGTCTGACTTTGACACCTCAATTGCTAGAACACTACGGTGTTCATTTTGACAGCTCGTACGGCCTCGTTTAAACTGTGATACCCAATATTTTAAAGTCGTAAACCAAGGAGCGGACCCTCCAGATTATAAACTAGCTTGATTTTAATATAGATTGTACTGAGACCTTTCAAATGGAATATTGAATTACATAACGGTGAGAAATTTTTCTCATGTTTACAAATTCACTGAGATCGTTTAATTTTGATGGCTTAAGTAAAAATACTACATCAGGTGGCGCCTTGAAACAAAACGTATGTTTTAAAAGATTGTCACTTTTCGCCAAAATATTTTTTTTTAAATTACTGGCACCATCTGTACATCAGGACAGCTAGTTTTGGGACCGCTCCTTGAGTCTAATGCAACCAAATGAAAGGATTGCCGAGGATTTTATGTGGTATCCAGTCTATCTTTTCAAATTTTGAAAAGCATTATTAATGAAAACAACGAACAGAAATGAAAATCAGTATGAAGTATCAATTAGAAAATAGAGAGGAAAGATAGAATCTGTGTTAATCGGTCGATTTATCAGGGTGGTATCAAAAGGTGTTTGTCAATGCTCTCAGACCTAATTAGACCTAAATCATTGATGTGTGACAAACTTGATGAAATTAGGTGGAATTGATTATAATTAATACTGTGACTTTATCCATTTCATCATATTGAGCTACTCTCCTCGGACATAGTACATTTATATAATACTAATGATTTTTCCAATCCTGAATGTATGCCGAACAGTCTGAAGCCATCCATTACTAAATTAGGTGAAAAAAAATTTTGTGTTGCGATATTATTTGAACAACACAAACAAACATTTGAACAAGCTACAAAATTCACGAAGATCATGGTGCAAAAACCAAAAGTTATTGGGCAGAGGTAAATTCGAAAGATTTCGGAAATTTATAGGTAATATTATGGTACCTACATAATGGTATTCTACATGAAATCGCTATCTACATTTTTGCTAATTTGGTCAGAAAATGTGGTCGTTGGGATCACGGCGGTTGTACTATATTTATAAACAGTGAATAGAATTGAAAACTTTCTTGACAACATCAACTTCTGTAATAGCCATCAGCAAACTGCTTGATTAGTCTGTAAAGTAACTGACATATTTCATGTTAAATATTTGATACTACTTTCTTTTTTTATATACAAATGCAACTTTATTATGAAAACATGTTTAGAAATAATTCATTGAAAGTATTGTCCATCGCTAGCTACTACTTTTTTCTATCTTTCTAATAAAGCTTGAATTCGGTTGCATTAAATCTGTTCATCTTTTCAGTCACTCCACGATTCTAGCCATTCCTTGATGTCGTCATAGGGGTAGAACTGTTGGTCTGCCAGATCATGTGCCATCGAACGAAACAAGTGATAATCGGATGGCGCAATATTTGGAAAATATGGCGGATGGAATAAGTCTAGTCAGAGTATAACCATCGCAGCGTGAGTATTCGGCCGAGGTGACGACGTAGAATTATGACAGAGCAGCACCCATGACTTTCTTTTTTTGTATTGCTCTAATAAATCCACTTTTCGCCACCCATTACATTACTATCTCCTTAATTGAAGTCGATAGCAATCCCCAGTGATGGTTTTGTTTGGTTTCAACAACTCGTAATAAATAACACCGACCTGGTCCAACCAAATACAGAGCATAACTTTCACAGCGTGAATATTCGGCGGACGACATAGATGCATGACTCGGCAGCCCCCATGATTTTATTTTCTTTGGATTGCTGCACTGAATCCACTGTTCATCACACATTACGTTACAATCGCATTAATTGAAGTCGATACCAAACCCCAGTGATGGTTTCGCTTGGCTTCAACAGCTCATAATAAATAACACCGACCTGGTCCCACCAAATAGCTTGAATATTCGGCCGACGACTTAGATGTATGACTTTAATTTCTTTGTATTGCTGTAATGAATCCATTTTTCATTACCCGTTACCACACGATGAGGAAACTCCTTCCTTTTTTGTCGTTGAAGCAGTGGCACACAGGCGAAGAAACGATGCTCAACGTCCCTTGGCTTCAACTCATAAGGAACACAAGTTCGCTTTTGAGGCACTCCCAACGCACGCAATCGCTTGAAACTGGCTTGGCGGGTAACTCCTAACACTGAAGCGAGCTCTACCTGCATTTGACACGGATCCCCATCAAACAATGCCGTCAATTCAGTGTCTTCGAAGGTTTTTCATCTTCCTTCACGCGAAGGGTCATCAACATCAAAATCACCGTTTTAAAAGCGACGGAACCAATCCCGATACGCTGTTTCACGTAAACGTTTTGAAACTGTCGACAAGCTTCAGCCTCCGTTTTCTTCGACTGAAAGAAAAAATCAATACTTCACACAACCAAAAGAATATGACGTCAAAAGAAAATCACTACTGTGTCGATGCGGTATGTTTACTATATGCCTAAGCTTGGCCCATTATGTTTACGTTATGACAGAATTGACTAGCGCTAGCGCCATCTATTTGCAAATCGCGGCAATTTAGTTGCGCACGATATACTATTTTGAAATTCATATTTTTTTACTATAGAATGTAAAAGAACTTACTTTAATACGCTGAACAATTTTCTTGTATTGGGTTTTATATTTATATTTTTAATTTTTATATTTGCTGTAATAATAATCTTTTTTTTTATTATTATATCTATAGTTGCACAAAGTATTGTACGTAAAACCAATCTTATTAATCCTTTCTATACGCTCTTTATTTGAAGTGGACATTTTGGAAATACAACTACCACTTTTCTCGTCGCCAACACGCGTCTCTTTTACAACACCAAGAAAACTATGATGGATATTAAGTAATTTGGATAAATTATTAGACTTATTGACTACTTTTGACAAAAAAACCCAATATTTATTTTTTTAATGTTTTTCTAATCAGTATGAATTTGCTATTTGGGTTGATTAGATTTATTTTAAAATGTAAGTTTTGTACTTTTCGCTTCAGCCCACTTTTTATAATTTTTTTAATTATTTTTTCTGAAACAAACCATTTTTTCTACACAAATTGTTAGTTCCAATTAAACTTTAGTCTATAATTTTGTTTATTAGTGCCGAAATTTATATATTCATTAATCCAATAACGTATTACAAATCCTTTTTCAACTACCGGCTAATCAATTACCAGACCAAATATTTAATTTTGTGTTGACATAAATCTCCTCAAAATAAACCGACATTAAATCGGTTGAATTAAAATGAAAGTATTTAAATGCCAGAAAAAATATAGCTGAAACATAAACCAAGATATGCAACTACAGTCATGTATAAAATGTACTCAAATGCATAATATATTTACAGCTAGCTATTCACATGTAACAGCATTTTTTTGCTTAAATAAAGAAGTATTTATTAATTATATTACTTATAGAGATGTTGTTTATTTATACTCGTATATGTTTCACAACGTTTATAAGGTCCGCTCATGTACTCCCAATTGGGAGAGTTAAGTACCAGCGTTAAAGCAAATTTGTGGTTTTTAATTTAATGTGAGGGGCAAAATAGAGTAATTTTATAAACAAAAAAAAAAATCTTGAGCAATTAGTTCAATGAGATCAGTGATGCAATCAAATGGAATGTCCATGTCGAATGTTGCCAAGCACTCCAAACAAATTTGCTCCGTAAAACGGAGACAGGTGCTGTGAAATTTATTGAATTCACACCGGAATTCACTAAAATATTGTGCAACAAACAAAAACACACTCACTTGTAGATTAACCGCATAAAGAATTTAAAAACCATAGTTGATTGCCAAGTTATTGCTGCACCAATGAATGAAAAAACTTTATTAGCATTTGTTTTTCAATTTTTTTTAATTCCGGTTTAGTTTCCAGTGCATATTCAACAAAAATTAAATTAAATATTGTGATATTTTGCGTCATGTTTTTCTTAAAATGTGATGCAAATATTAGCATTATTGATTTTACTTCCTACTAATACTTATAATTATGCTAAAGTAATATCGCGATTCGCTTGACATAATAGCACAATATCAACTCCCTGATGAACTGCATTAGATTCTTTAAGAGTTAGTAGTAAATGAAGATATTAAGGAAATGGGTAGGAAATTACATAATTATTTTTTGGGGATCTACACAGTACAGGGTGGCGCAATAGAAAAATAGATTAAAAAATTAATACAAAAGGTATGGTTAAAATAAATCTAAGGCATTGTAGAATAATAAATGGAGTTTATTTTTTAAAAATAACATCATCTAAATGGTGACCCTCTCTACGACGGCACTCCTCTAACCGCAAACGAAAATTATTGAAAACTTTCTTCAGTAATACTGGTGTAATGGCTGCCATTATTATTATTACTGTAGACTTTGTGTTTGAGGTATCCCCACAAAAAAAGTTAAGAGGCGTCAAGTCTGGACTACGTGGGGGCCATGGGATATCAACTCTTTTCGAAATCAGTCTGCCAGGGAACATCTGCTTCACCACCGCCATAGAGTCATTTGATGTGTGACAGGTAGCTCCATCTTGTTGGAACCAAGTTCTGGAATTCACTATTCTTGAACTTTCAACTTCTG
>JAHXMU010018918.1:0-16885 GCA_019455685.1 Philornis downsi
CCTCATAACTTAACTTTTGATAATACCGTGAGTGATAACATCACTCTCCTTAATTATTATGGCAATTGGTCATTAACTTTAACCATTTAAGCGGGTTTTAACGACACATATGTCACAATAGAGACATTAAATATATCAAATGTCACCTGTACGTCTTTTACAGCTCATGAGATCTTTCTATCTGTAGTCATTAGCTCTGGGCTATCATACAGCATTCGACCATATATACCCTGTTTTTAGCCCTAAAAATGCAATTTACGCGTGCCTACTAGAGAATGGCAATAAGAGCACCAACTTTTATGGTTCTTACTTTAGCCTTTAGAGCTGGGAGTTGGTGCCAGATTTGTCCCTTTTTTGCCCCATTTTTATCAAAATATTCGAGATTGTAGCTTTAATAGCTTGGTCTAGGCGGTGGTCAGTCATTTATTTAGTCTGGCAATCAATCAGTAACTCAACAATTATAGAAATATTCGCAGTTATTTAAATTTTTGTCCGTTTTATTTTGTAATAAAAAATGTAAAATTTAATCAAGTCAATTTTATCAAATCAAAATTAGTTTCCAATTTCGAGTTTATGAAACAAACAAACAACAAATTGTTTATAGTTTCATTGGGAAGAAAATTTTTAATATACTTTTGATTTTGTTGTGGAAATCAGAATGTTCGGATATCAAAATAATTGGATACTAGAAATTAAAGCAATCTAAAACTGTTTGTAGGTTTGATGTCGTTTAAAATGTGGTGTTTACTTTCTAACATCCGAGTCCTTCGCCCTAGGAATCTGGTTCATGTCTCATTTCACAGAAAATGTTTTTGCGGAAGCTTGATTTTATCGACTTTTTTGCTTACGCTGAAAGTAGTAGTGGTATTTAGCATTTTTCAGTTCATGTAGCAGTGGCTATCTAAAAAATCTTATTAAATAAAAACCATTTAAATATATACAGGGTGTCCGTCACGAAGGTATACTAATTTGTCTTGACAGTTCATATTTGGCAGTCGTGAAATAGAGACGTGGCAAATTTATTATTATGGAAAAATATTCGATAAACCAACGTGTTTTAATCGTTAAAATATTTTATCAAAATCAATCATCGATTACTGTGACGATGAGAATGTTACGTAAATTTTTGGGAGAAACAACGTGCCAAAAGACACACTATTTATCGTGTAGTGAAGGATTTCGAAGAGAGAGGGCCTGTAGCTGATAGGGCCAAGCATGGACCACAACGTACTGCAAACATGGCTGAAAACATTACTGCTGCTCAAAAAAGTGTTCAAAACAATCCATCAACCTCAATTCGACGCCGTGCTCAGTAGCTTGGCCTTCAAATAACAACTTTGGCCACAATTTTGCACAGAGATATGCATTTGTTTCCATTTGAGATTCAGTTGACACAAGAGCTTCTTCCACAAGACCTTTTATGCTGCCGTACATATGTCAATAGGATATTACAGCTCGCCCATGACAGTCCCGATTTTCATGAAAAAATCATAATGAGTGACGCGGCACATTTTCATTTGAGTGGATATGTGAATAAACAAAACAGTCAGTTCTGGGCAATGAAAAACCCTCACATTATTCATCAGTCATCTTTGCATCCAATAAAAGTGACAGTCCGGCCTGCAATTTGTTCAGGAAGAATCATTGGACCCTACTTCTTTGAAACTGAAAACGGCAACATGGGGAGCGATATCGTGATATGATTGAAAACTTTTTAACGCCACAAATGCATGCTAGTATGTCGTATCAACAAGACGGTGCCACATCGCATACAGCCAAGATTACAACGGAATTATTGCGAGATCTCTTTCCACAACAAGTTATTTCAAGAAATGGTAATATTGATTGGTCTCCACGGTCGCCTGATTTGACTGCTCCAGACTTCTTTTTGTGGGGATATATGAAAGATGAGGTTTATGCGAACAAAGCAGAAACGCTTGAGCAAATCAAACAAAATAGTCGTGATGAAATTAATGAAATACTGCGTGAAATGTGTGAGAATATAATGAAAAATGTGCTCAAAAGGGCTCGCATTTGTGAGGCTAACAGAGGCGGACATTTATCTGATATTGTATTCCATAAATAATTGCCGACATTAAATAAAACATTTGTCAATATAATATCGATTCTCTTTCATTTAATCAAAAATTGTAAACAAACAAAACAGTGTAACTTCCCGACGGACACCCTGTAGATATGATTCCTAGTTTAACGAACCTCCGATTTAATGAATTCCGAATTAGAGTACTACTTTTCATAACTTTACCCTTAACGAGGCACGGATTAACATTACCAGGTTGAGCTAAAACTTTGCCAACTCTATTTTCTAGCATATTGGTATGTTAAGGGGTCCAATCGATTTTTTTGTGACCAGCCTAATGACTAATGTAGTGAGTGGTTCCCTTATGATTATTTTTCTTCTTTTCCACCATGGTCACCTACATCTTTTTCAGTTGGAGTTGTACATTTCTAAACTTAGAAAGACACCTGGATAAAATATGTACGAGTACTTCATTTGCACGAACATTTTACACAAAATATCGTTGTTATTGTTGTTCAACTTCTTTCTCCTTGCTTGTTTTCGGCATGTTTTTCAAGACAAGTTCTGCAAGGCATTAATAAAGAAGGTAAAGAACGAGAAAACACATAAGAATGGGAAATGTAATAGATGATATTTCTTTTGAACATTTTATTTTCAACATCTAAAAACGGGGGTTAACTTGTTTCAGACTTTATAAGTCATTTGTTTAGCTGTCGTTATGTTTTTCATGTCGTTTTGGCAAAAATGGTCTAAGAAATATTTCATACACAAACATGAGTTATCTATCATGTTTTGTTAGATAGTAAACCGAACGTTTATGGCTTTTATATGTTAGCTTGTTAATTAACAACTTTTAAAAAGACATAAATTTCTGGGTAAATGAAAATTAACATTTTCACAGTTAAGTTAATACAAAACGTGTGCACGGAACCCTTTTCTCAATTGTTTCCTTTCTAATTTAATTTCATATTTTTTGGGTATTAGTACACATAAAAAGACATACTATTTATTGTTAATTACTTCTGACCAGTTGATTTTTGCTTTTAGATATTACGGCTTTCTTCGTTTTAAGACAAATATTATCCTACTTTCTTTGTTATTATGAAATGTTAAGCATTGTAAGAAATCAAACTGATTTAACACCTTTCTCCTATTGCATAATACGATAATTTAGCATTCTATGTTGGTAAAAATTATAAAGCTGATTTCACATCGAACAAAGAAATGACATCAGAATGCAAATATTACAACGATCTAAAATATCAAACGACAAATATTTGGATATCACATTCTTGTAAGTGATAAAACTGTTCGAGTGCTTCAAATTGTAAACGCAGTTTTATTGGCTAGCTTGTCGCGTTAGTTAGTTGTGGTGAAATACGAATTATTGATATTGATAATAAATGACTAATGTGAATCATAAAACAATAAAAGACCTAATGCGGGTATATTCAGGTTTTACTCGGACGAGCATAAGTATAGGGGTTTATATTAGCGCCCTACTCGCATGACATCTTTTCCCGAACCGGCGTTTTTGGCCACGTTTATTTCATTTTATACTTCACATTTCACATCAGTTAATTTTGCACCCACCTCCATCCGAAGGAATGAAGGTGTATAGTATATCAATGGATATATTTTTTGAAAGTTCCAACTAGATGTACTGACTCGCATATGCACTCATCCAATATCCTTTTGCACTGATACAAAAGTGATCAAAGTACCAGAAGCAACATGAAAAATCGCTAAGTTCTTATCAGTAAATGCTTTGAACTAATGCATAATACTTCATTTCGTATAATTCAATGAATGATGAAACAACTCGGACGAAGCCTTTAAATTTCAAATTCGATCGTAAACTTCAATTTTTACTCAGCTATTTATAATACCCTGCTACGATCTGACAAATCTGACATATTAGGATATGGCAAGTTTAGAAAAATTCCAAAAAAAGTTCACGTTAATTATCATGTCCACGAACTAGCCAGTCAGGCAGCGAGTCTTGATATTTTAAACGCTTCCTTTTGAGTATTACCGTTTTTGTCGTTTCAAGTGATGTAATAGCTAGGGCGAAGCCTTTAAATTACAAATTCGATTCCAAATGTCAATCTTTACTCAGCTGTGTAGAATAATAAATGGAACATTTACAGAAAAAATCATGCGATTTAGCTAACGACACAATTTTCAAGCCTCTTCCTGTATCTCCCACCTAAATTGATCGATTTTCTAAAACTAAAATTTTCCTCAGTATTTTGCAATTATTAGGCTTTTGTAAAGACCGGGGAGAATTAAGAAAAAATCAATCAACTAATGTAATCGATATATCGGTGAATTTGTAAACATGGAAAAAATTGGTCACAGTTATGTAATTCAATATTTCTATTTGAAAAGTCTCAGCCCAATCAATATTAAAGGCGAGCTAGATTCTACTCGGGGGGAGTCTGCTCCTTTTTTTACGATTATAAACTATTGGGTAGCTGAGTTTAAACGAGGCCGTACAAGCTGTCAAAACAAACCCCGTAGTGGTCGACCGATTGATATGTTCACACCGGAAACGGTTAAGAAAATCTACAAAATGGTATTGGATAATCGTCGACTGAAGGTGAGTGAGCTAGCTGAAATGATAGGCATTTCAAAAAGTCATATACATATCTAGCATATTGACCGAAGATTTGGAGATAAGAAACCTATGCGGAAGATATGTACCGCGCTTACTTTCAATAAAGCAAGAAGGGAAAGAAGAGCAAGTGAAAATGTTTCAGTAGAGTGTTGGGCGTTGTTTCACCACAATACTGCCGAATTTTTGCGTCGATTTATCACCATGGATGAGGCATCGGTCCACTACTTCACACTTGAGACAAAGGAACAGTAAAAGCAGTGGACTGGAATGGGAGAATCTTTGGACATGACAGTTCCATCTGCAGGCAAGGTCTTGGGGTCTGTGTTTGGGATGAGCGTGGTATTATTATTTTTATTAATTGTTTTCAAAAAGCAAAAACCATCAACGGCGAATATTATGCTAATTTATTGTATGGTTTAGGTGATGAAATTAAGAAAAAAGGTCGTATTTGGCGAAAAGGAAAGTGTTGTTTCGTTAAGAAAATGCTCGAGTTCACACATCCACTATTACGATGGCCAAAATTAAAGAATTAAAGTGCGAATTGCTTCGTCATGCATCTTATTCGCCAGATTTAGCTCTATTTGACTATTTTCTATTTCCAAACGTGAAAAAATGGTGAATTTGAACGGTGGTAAAAGATTTGCCAACAATAAAGAGGTGGTGTCTACGGTTGATGGTAATTTTAAGGAGTTTGACAGTTCTTGCAGTTCGGCTAATTTTGGGACAGCCTTCGTGCGCCGCACGTAGAAAACAATTCCATGCGCTTCGATGTTTTGCGCTTCTTCTCCAATTCGCCGCACCAAATTTCGATAGTATTTCAAAAGTCGGGTACTAGAGTAGTAGAGTCGGATAATAGAGTTTTAGTCGCTTTCTTTCACGTCGTCTATCGAATGCGTTGTCAAAACTTTTCGTTCTAGGGCATTTGGGTCCATTCGTACAACGTGACCAAGCCAAGGAAATCGCTATATACTCGTATTATTGTTATTTGTTTGAATGAAAAAAGAGTTTACTCGCTTGGAACGCTTTGTGAACCATAATTTCCAATCAAAATTTTGAACTGGTGAATGAACTTATCTACCTCGGTTCCACTGAAAAAAACATGGAGATTAAGTGGAGAGTATTTTTAACTGACAGATTTTACTACGGAATCGTGGGTTATGGTAAAAGCAGATGAATCACTGCAAGGAGTCTTCGAGAGGAATGCGAGTATACTCCGCAAAATATACGAACCCATTGTCGTTAGCAGAAGGTATCGGTGTCGTATGAACAATAATCTGTATGGGCTATTTACCGACATTGACGTATTAATAATATTAATAAAAGCTTGTATTGAGTTCAGTTAACTTTGGCACACATCATGCGCTTGCTAAACTTTGTTTTGAGAAAGAAAATGGACGGCATTGCTCCTAACAGCTTACGTACACATTTGCCGGTTTATCAACATTTAATTTGTCTCCAAGGTTCCATCTAAATTTATATCTGTCATTCAATTGCACAAATTTAGGCATAGTCAGAGAATGACAATAAACTCCGTAGTCATGCGAAAAATCTTTACAAATTGTAATTTTCTCTCTGTTGTATGCATTAACAAGAACTTATCGATTTGACAAGGTCCTTCTGGCACCTTGCAAACACTTTTGCACCAACGCAGATACTTGTAATTCAATTAACATGGCTAAAACTGTTATACTGGTTTTAATTTGTTTGTTCTGTGTACTGACAACGCTGGCATAGCCACATACAAAATTAATAACGAAACTGGCCTTAACGTATTTTATAAAACTAACGTCATGGCGTTAATATCAGTTTATATGCCTCTATAAATAAATTCTTGGTTTTGTGTCTATTTTGCGCAGTTAACCTATAATGCTTAACAGCATTTCTGAGAATACGACAATCGCAAATGCAACTAGAGAAATTCTCACGAATTGTTGGCGAACTGAAGTATTAGCAAATATTCAATATCTATTTTCAGAGGAACCATAAAACACCAAATTTTAATTTGAAATGTTTTAAATAAATTACGTACTTTACGTAAAATTTATTTCTATTGAAGTGGTCACTAAAGGCGAAACTGTTGTCATTGAGCAATATTGGATGATTAAATTTTTCGTAAAATTCTCAACCAATTATTTTCCAATTCCGAATATTTAACATATGTCCAAACTCGTAATCGTTCATGAAATGTTGGCTAAGGTAAAATATATTTTACGCTTTCGATAATCACAACCCTTGGGAATGTTCCCAGTATTTTCAATAGATTTAAAGCATTGGCTATGAATTCTGTCAACATGATATCAGAAAGTGATCATTTAAGAAATCCATATAAACAGATCGCCAAAAAAAAGGGATCCGCGGAGTTGGCCCAACTGTCCTCTACTCTGCTGTGGAGTTATAGCGCGATCTATTGTTTAATTTTCTGTATTCGATATTGTTAGGTCATCTGAAGCGTTTTGCGATTTTTTACAATGAAAATGTTATTGAAGGCTTAAAGCGAATCGACTTTATAATTCTCTCTGCATTCAAAGCATCAAAATGCGGCAAAAGATTTACCTCGCCCTGATCGGTCATCAACATCTTCAGCTAAAGTTAACATCGATAGAATGAAGGGAATAGTGGCCGAAAATCGTCATTTAGATTTAAAAGTGATAGATAGTGAACCTTTCACGGATTAACACATACCATTCTATAAGATTGAATGGGTATAAAACTCGTTGTCGCCTGCTAAATACCGGAAGATCTGTATTTTCTCCAAAAACTCAACCATGCAAAAATAGCTAAAGACAAGCTAGAACGACCTCACATCCATAAAACGTATAAACAGTGCTGATGCGAGAGCCGTCTCAATACTAGAATCAAAAAAGTTGGAAACAATTTTCTTATTTTTCAATATAATCTCCTACATTATTTCTGGCGATATTCAATAGCTTCTATACCATGTTTATAGTAAGAACTGTCAAATTCCTTAAAATAGCCATCAGCCTCAGACACCAAATATTTTGCCGCCGAACCATTTTCCAAGTTTACAAATAGAAATTATTCCGAACGAGCGAAATTTTGGATGCATGAACTGGAGCATTGTCTTGATGAAACAACGCTTTGTTTTTCACCAAATGCGGCCTTTTTTTCAAAATTTCATCACCTAAACGCTGCAATAAATTAGCATAATATTCGCCCTTCATGATTTTTTCCTTTCTAAAGATAATAAAAAAAAAGAATCCCATGCGCATCCCAGAAAGCAGGCGCCGTTACCTTGTCGCCTTCTTTGGATACGATTTTCCCTTTCCACTCTCCAGTCCACTACTTTGATTGTTCATTTGTCTCAGGTGTTAAGTGGTTGACCCATATCTTATCCATTGTTGTTAATCGACGCAAAAATTCGGCATTATTGCGGTGAAGCAACACCAAACATTCTACTGAAACATCTCCACGACGCTGTTTTTGCTCTATTGAAAGCAAGCGCGGCAACCATCTTGCTCACAGCTTTCTCATCTTCAAATCTTCGGTCAATATACGATGTACTCGTATAGCACTTTTTGAAATGCCTATAATTTCAGCTAGCTCACCCACCTTCAACCGATTATTATCCATTACCATTTTGTGGAGTTTCTTAACCTTATCTGTCGTGGATACCTCAACTGGTCTACCACTATGGTGTTCGCCTTAGAAGCTTGTACGGTGTCGTTTAAACTCTACTACCCAATAGTTTACAATTTTAAAAAAAGGAGCAGACTACCTCTGAGTAGAATCTAGCTCGGCTTTAATAATTTAATGGCTTTAATATTGGTTGGACTGAAATATTGAATTACATAACTGTGACCAGTTTTTTTTTGTCCATGATAACATATTCCCTGAGATTATTTTTTTTGATGGCTTCAATGAAAAGACTAAGCAACATGGCGACTTTTCACCGAAAAATTTTTTTTCAAACCAGTGGCATCATCTATACGTCAGGTTGGCAAGTTTTTGGGACCACCGTTGCTTTATGATTCCACTCGACAATCTTTCAAGTGGCTCCTTCTAACTGACCCGAATACGAAAAAACTACGTAAAATTCAATCAAAATCAAGAATATGTTAACTGTTTTTTGTGATTATTGCAGTATTACGTAATCGGAATTTCTGCCAGAAGGTCAAATGGTAAATAAAGAGTATAAAAGCGGCTTTGTGTCTCCAAAAGCTGCACAAAGCTGATTTTTGGAAAGAAAAACTTATGTTTTTTGTATCACAGTAAAGTATCACTTGGCAAGGCTATGATTGAAAATGAATTTCAGACCAAAAAATCTACAAATGTCATTGAACAACCATCAAATTCAGCTGATATAGCACCGGCTGATTTTTTTTTTTTTTTTCTTTTCAAAGCTGCGATTACTAATTCGAGGTACTCATTTTTAGTCTATAGAAAACATGAAAGAGACCTTGCAGCGACAACCATAATCTTTTTCCTCAAATGGGTTTGAAAAAGGGTTTGATGATTGGATTGTTCATTATCATAAGTGTATAATTCAAAAAGAGCCTACTTTGCAGGTTAGATAAAAAATTTAAATAAATGATAGATATTTTATTATCATTCCCCAGTACTTTTCTGCCAGAATGAAAATACTTCATACATGATATGTTACTAATTAAAATTTGTCAAATATTTACAAATGGCAAAACAATTAAACTTCCATATCAACTTTTAAAAAAGTCGCTCAAATAGATCATAAAATAAACACATTTCTATTTTAACTCAAAAGCCGACACTGATCATATCTGTAGCGAAAATAAATACTGTTAAAATTGAAATAGCTCAACACTTGAACATTGTATGAAATTGAATGATAGGCAGTCAAAAATTTAAAATATCATATCTTATATGCCATGTTAGATAGCGGCTCTAACAATGAATGCGAATTGCTTGGTTTCTGATTTCCATTGTTACCATAATATGAGGCGTGAGCTGCGAGATGTTAACTTCCAGAAAGTCACATGCAAATAACGACCACGCTTAAGAATTTACTGGGAATTTACACAAAACTAATAATTTTAAACAAAAACAAATAAAAATTGCGAATGTTGCTGCATTTTCTAACAAAAATCACACCCAGTAAGTAATTCTATCACATTATTAAAAACCTATCCGCCAACAATCCAACAAAAATGATTGATAACTTTAAGGGAATAGAAAATATAGTGAAGACGCACCTCATTAGGCCATATATTTGTTTTTACTGCACATGATTGAACACCACCAATCTCTGCGTGAAGTGATTCGTTGTATCTTTAAAAGTTTCTTTCGCAAATAGATAATGCAATCCCCACATAAATCGATAAGATAATTCTCTATAAAATTACTTAGTAATAAAGTTCTCTTTGTTCGTTTGTGAGGTGACAATTTTAAGTTTTCCTAAATGTTCGGAAAAAGTTTATATCAAGTGCGCATTAAGCATTGTGGAAAGTGAAAATAAATTAATCGAATAATAAATAATAATATAATAAAAAGTACACAAAATAATCAAAGAAATAAAAGCTCGAAATTCAAATGTACGTTAATCAAATAATAGAAACATTTGTGTGATTTTTTTTTAGAAGACAGAGTTGGAGAGATTGAAATGATCACTTCTGCACATCTTTGTATGATACAAATTACTATAAAGAATGTTATGGGCAGAGGGTGGTGTTCGAGGCATAACCAATTAAAACTGCTGTAGTCTCGTCAATTTTGATTTGTTTTTATCTGAAAACCTCAGCGTGTTATATACACCTTTCATATTTTAAGATAATGATGTTGTTGTTATTCAATATATCCGCTTTTAGCGCGTATAATTGCATGTCAAATCTGTCGGGGTATTTTTCGCGCGCTGCATGAAAGTGACTTGGTGGTATTTTATCCCATTTTCGCCAAAGAGCGGTCTTCAAGGCTTTGAGTCTTTCGCTTTTTTTTAATATTTTGATCTCTGAAATGAACTATATGGAAAATTCCAATGGGCTTATGTCCTGAGAATATGATGGTCATTGTAGTGGAGAAATGAAGCGGCGAACTTTTTTTCGTACAAAATGTCGGAATTCACGATCATTATGGTACGATGCCAAGCCTTGTTGACATATCCAATGGTTTCTAGCGAATTGTTACGTGACCAAGGTAACAACATATAATTTAAAATCTTTTCACGGTAGACTTGTTGCCAGTTACTGCGCGTTTTGTGGCAGATTACTAAAGTCATATGTTGGAAAACTAATGGATTTATTTTTACTGTACTTTATACAAACTTAAACCCGACCGAACTTTGCATTTGTCCAATTTTGTTTATTGTTTTAAAGACATTTTACGGGTTTTTAGCGTTTGACAAAAATTGTATTGTTTTTCTGCTTTTTGTAGGAAAAATTGTCGAATTCGGATTATCCGCCACATTTTCACTGACAGATGCGCTATTTTTGGACACTGCGTAAAAATACACTTTGCGTTCACCTTCACCTTCAAGATGTGCTAACCTTAGAGTTTCGCTCTCTTTTCCGAAAATGTTGCCTTTCATGACTGCAAAAGCGATGTATATTTTTACCGTCGAACAAGCCACAGGCAAACGATGCTACAAATGTGTTTCATGACTTTTTGGATCGCTTTAACCATGCCCATTTGTGTGACAGTCTGATAGACATGATAACTGCCGTAAATATTTATGAAACTTTCTACAACTCCAGCTTAATATTTTGTCAGACACCCAACACAACCATACAAATTGCCCTATTTTCTGAAAGTAAAATTTTTCCCAATTATTTGTAACTCGTAGACCGAGGTAATCCGAATTTTTGTTCATGGTATTGCTGTGTAATGTGTAATGGTCCTTTTTGGGTCTGCCATGCACATGACCAATTTAACCCAACTATTCTTTTTAAACTTCACTCCTTTCAAATAGTAGCGCACAACTCATTCCAGTTCGTCACCTATCACACGTTTCATAAATCTCAAAACTATAGCACATAGTCATACCCTTTCTGACTCTCATACAAATGCTTTTATTCCACCACATAAAATTCTGTCAAAGCGTTTGCTAAAGTAGTGCCGAATAATAAAAAAGGCAGCAATGCCACACAGTTTCTTGTACCTCCCTTACGATTTTCCGAAATTCAATCTTTCCTCAGTAGTTTGTATTTAGCATTAATTTCTAATGGTATCTTGTCCCTTCCGTGATCTCACATTCGAATGGTTATTTTAGCCCATATTATTCTTAGCTTTACATATTTCAAAAAGTTGTGCTAAATTTAGATAAATTTAGCTCACATTCTTAGCTGAAGATTGACGGTATTTCGCGCTCCTTCTAATACCATCCACATTAATTGATCGTTTTATTGAAAGTTAAATTTTTCCCCTCAACCCTTAATTCAAAGATTGAAGTAATTTAAATTTTTGTTAATAATATTACATTATAAGGTTGCAAAATTTTAAAAAATTGAACAGAAACCACGTCTGTTGTGGTGTCTCTCATACAAATTACCAAATTTAAGAAGCATATTCCTCTGTTCACACCATTCATTCAATTACACTAAATTCGGTATAATTACGCACGCATCATGCGCTAGTAAGCTTCTGTAAATGGCAATTGGCTGTACGCCCACAAATTCTGTTGCATCCCAGAAATAAGCCATGAGAGAGCTTCTTATATTCAGTTTTACTACGATTCCGAACACAGTTTGGAAAGCATTTACTAAACTTGTCGATTACTTGGCAGCTCGAAGTGTTCAGTAGACATATCGAGGTGACCACCGCTGAAATAATGATACGTGACTGTATCGGGGATTGAACCCGGGATGATGCGAACCATAGCCGCGGACACTAAGCATCGCCCCACTGTCGGTCACATCCCCGTTAGAGTATACCTAGCAAAAACCAAAGATCCCCCTAAATGTTCTTGTTATGCGGTAATTCAGATCGGTTTTAATAAAATCCTAATGGATTACCGCTCCGCTTCTGGTGCCTCGGATAATTTTACACCACTCCGATGAGCTTTCGGTCAAGCTAAAGCGTAACCCATCTAGTAATTTCAAAACCGCCGGTCTGGCAAGGCAGTCAGCTGTTAAATACCTGTCATCTGAACTGCTATGCATTTAGTGAAAGGATTGCCATTTACGAATATGGATCGTTTAACACCCGAAGAATGCGTAAAAATAACTAAAACTTACTACAAAAGCGGTAATTCAAACGTGGATGCTTTTCGTGCATTATGGAGTGATTATTGTCGTCATAATCGACCTACTGTGCAAGTATTAAAAAGAAATTTGAAGAGACTGGAAGCAAAATATTGCATCTGTTAGTGAAAGTGTGGCGGATAATCCGAATTCGTCAGTTCCACAGCGTTCTCAGTAATTGGGCCTATCTTACGTATATTGTATTTGGATTTGCACCTCCATCCATATAGAGTCCACCTCATGCATCAATTAAAGCCGAATGACCATTCACAAAGCCGTAGATATGCTGAATGGGTGTTTTAGCAACAGACTCACAATGCTGATTCGTCGAACAAAATGTTCTTCAGTGATGAAGCTCATTTCTCACTCGGTGGTTACTCTAACAAACAAAATTGTCGCATATGGGACTCGGACAACTCAAAAGTGATTGTGGAAAAGCTACTTCATCCGAAAAAATAGAGTGTTTACTGCGCATTACAGTCTGGAAGTGTCATTGAGCCACATTTTTTCGAAAATGACACTGGGAGAACCATTACCGTCAATTCAGAACGCTATGGCTGTATGATAACCGAATTTGTTTGGCCTGCAATTGAAGATTATGAACTGGACTATACCTAATTTCAACAAGCCTGTGACTACATCGTTGGATTGGCGGGCTCATGGAGTTTTAGTCGCTATGAATCACTTCGACGGGAAGCGTCGCGCATTTTGCGTGCGCGCATTTTACGAGAACTCTCGTTCATATATTGCTACTAGGCGACTATATTGTGCTGAATATGGACTACGGCGAATTAGTGAAGCTCCGAGTGCTAATTTAAGTAAAATATGGGTAAAGCGTTTTGAAGAGACCGGTTCAACATTTAAACCACAAGCAAATGGTCGCCCAAGAACATCTAGGACCGAACACAATGTTGAGAGAGTTATGGTGTCAGTACGAGGAAATCCACAAATGTCGACTCGCAAGAGATCGTCTATCTTAAAATTATCGCGACGAAGTTTACAACGAATTTTAACATTGGATCTTAAACTGCAACCATATAAGCTGCAATTAACACAAGAATTAAAAGAGTCTGACTTCATAGCAAGGCTCGCAAGGCACAATATCCTTTTCTCTGACGAGGCTCATTTCCTTACGAATGGGTTCGTAAACCGTCAAAATTGTCTTTAGTGGAACAGTGAAAATCCCAAAATTGAACACCAGATACCATTGCATAGTCCTAAAGTGACAGTATGGGCAGCAATCTCTGGCAGAGGAATAATTGGTCCTTTTTTCTTCGAAAATACGCGGGGCCAAAACGTCACGGTTAATACGGAACGCTATGTTGAGATGTTGGACGGATTTTTGGCTCCAGAAATTGAAAGTTCAAGAATAGTGAATTCCAGAACTTGGTTCCAACAAGATGGAGCTACCTGTCACACACCAAATGACTCCATGGCGGTGGTGAAGCAGATGTTCCCTGGCAGACTGATTTCGAAAAGAGGTGATATCCCATGGCCCCCACGTAGTCCAGACTTGACGCCTCTTGACTTTTTTTGTGGGGATACCTCAAACACAAAGTCTACAGTAATAATCCAAGAAACATCGTTCAGCTCAAGGAGAATATCCGTGGTGAAATGGCAGTCATTACACCAGTATTACTGAAGAAAGTTTTCAATGATTTTCGTTTGCGGTTAGAGGAGTGGCGTCGTAGAGAGGGTCACCATTTAGATGATGTTATTTTTAAAAAATAAACTCCATTTATTACTCTACAATGCCTTAGATTTATTTTAACCATACCTTTAGTATTTATTTTTTAATCTATTTTTTAAATATGCACGTTCTATTGCGCCACCCTGTATATGTTATTTGATATAACAAAAGTCTAAAAGTTTAAAGCAGCAAGTGCAATTTGATCAAATGTGTTTCATGACTGTCTGCTTGTTCATCTGGCTCGTGGCTGGATGGCCAGTAGTAGACGTGATAATAGCCGTAAATTTTGGGGCTGGCTGGCAAGTAGACGCGATCAAAGTCATAAATTTGTATAGAACTGCCTAAAACTTGGCAGAGTTTAGTAATTTGCCCGATAGATGGACCAAATTATTCATTTACCTCCCATAAATATTAACCGATTTTCTGAAATTCAGTTTACTCTTTGTAGCTCATTCGTAAACTGCGGTAGCATAAATTTCTGCCCATTGAAAAAATCGATCAATTAAATTCGTCGCGTTTGGTAGCTGCTAAGCAAATGATCGACTTAATCAACATATTTTTTAGTTCGTATATTTTACTTTATTGCACTAAATTTGATCAAATTTGGTACATGTTGCTCGTTTGTCAATATAGGGTTGCAGAATGAAAGCAGGGTGTCATTACTGCACCGTTTCTAGTACCTCTCAAAAAAATTGAGGAGATAGAAAAGATCAAAGCAAAACATATGACCAGAATAGAACATCACCGTAATGTTCTAGCTGGAAACCTTGCTTACCTTTCGGCACCTTCCAGACTCCGGAGAAGTGCTGTCCCATAAAAGGGAAAAAGAACATGACCATTGCCTAAAATGCATTGTCTTCTAATATCTCAACACCGCAATGCTTCGACATATTCCACCTGAGACCACATGTCCGGGCTCTGGCCTCGTCACTCATGTAATCCGCACTCACATATTCCACATTACGAAGAGTAATACATGAGTTTTCGGATTACGCCGGGAGACTCTTCGCTCATGTATTTCGCGCCTTGGCCTCTTTTCTCACGTAGTTTAAATCTATGATGAGGGACGTGTGCGTAACTCAAACCTCCCGGGTTAATAAAAAATGTGAGATTATTTGTACGAACATTGCGCTAAACTACACTATTAGAGCTGCTAATTCAGAAGCTGCCGTCAGCTTTTGTATATCAAACTAATCCCTGCCGATCTCAGAGGACCGTATAAACAAAAAAGCACACAGCTAAAAAAAAGCAAAGCGGGAAAGATACATGCTGGTCGACAATTAGATCTAAAATTTAACTACTTATTGTTAGGCTCACACGTAAGCGTTCCAATAAAACAAGTAATGAAGAAAAAAAAATTTTCCCGAAATTCAAATGACGGCAGTCAAGATTTTTGTCATAATTCCCTGTAAAGTTTGAGAAAATCTGTCAACTAAGCACGCCCCTACTAATAGCTCCCATAAAAATTGCCAATTTAATCAACATATTCGAGTTGTTCCGTCGAATTCAGTGAATTTATACACATAAATTGTCCTTGGTGGAATAAGTCCCAAGAACAAAAATGAGCGACACCGCCATACCCTTTCTAGAGTCTTACATACAAATTAACTGACCTTTCAAAATAAGATTTTCCCTTGTAATTTCTAATTCATAGGTTGAAGTTACTTAAGGTCTTATTAACTATTTGTATTTCATTATAATGCTTGATAAAGTGATAAAAAGTCGACCGGATAGCTCGTCCTCGTTGGTGCCATACAAATTACCTAATATAGCCCATATGTTCCTAAGTTCTTATCTTTTATTCAATTGAATTAAATGAACGACTAAGGCATTATAGGCATTTAGCATTGCGAAGGAGAACAGAGTGGTATAGGTACTGCTGCCCTTCTTATGGTAACATACGTATAAATTAGTCAATTTGGCCAAAATTCGTGGTACCTGTACAATTTCTAAGCGAATAACTTCAGACAGTTATAATATTATTTCTTCTATTGAGGTTTAATTAAATTTTCTTATAAAAATCTAGCAGTTCCGGTAGCTCTTTCTGCATCATTCACATTTATGCTCCAATGCAAACAGATTTCGGATGATGGTCTACATAATTCAAATTTCCGTACTGTAAAGTACATTAAAGTATGAACCAAAAAGCTCGACCAGACTTTGTAATGTGTGCACCTTTTACTGCCAATATGGTATACAGAACACATACGGATGACTTACATCTATAAGATTATCCGTCCGTGAGAGGATTTCCTTATAATCTACTGCTAAAAAGAAAGAATGGTGTGTTAAAACATTGTGATTGTTGTTAGATTCATTTGCTTTTTTTTGCAATTGTGTACGTGTTTTATGTACCGACACTTTCTTTC